>JAWQEG010007788.1:0-5000 GCA_033782935.1 Petrolisthes cinctipes
CTCGGTGGCAAATTCCTTCTCATAGTTACAGATAATTAAAGTCCTCAATAATTCTTTCTTATTCTTTCTCTTTTTTTTTTTTTTACTATACCGGTATGTAGAAGTTATTTCAACTTTTGTAGGTATGGATTTCCTGGCTGTCACTCCTCCTATTGTGAAAAGATTTACAGACCTAGGGGTGATTTTATAATATTTACCCACACACACACACACACACACACACACACACACACACACACACACACACACACACACACACACACACACACACACATACACACACATACACATACACACACACAAACATACACATACACACACATACTTACTGTACACGTAAACACACACACATATACACACACAGACACACACACACACACACACACACACACACGAAAACACACACACACACACACACACACACACACACACACACACACACACACACACACACACACACACTCACACAACAATAAGATTTTTTGTTTTTGTTTTGTTTTTTTGTTTTCGAATCCACAATGAATAATTATTATCTTAGTCAATTGGTAATACACGACACTGAAACGAGTATTATTGTTTTTATTTTTGTTTTGTTATTGTTTTTGTTATTGTTTTGCTATTGTTTTGGTTATTGTTTTGCTATTGTATTTATTTTTGCTTTATTGTTTCGTTATTGTTTTTATTTTTGCTTTGTTATTGTTTTTATTTTTGTTTTGTTATTGTTTTGTTATTGTTTCTATTTTTTGTTTTGTTATTGTTTCTATTTTTGTTTTGTTATTGTTTTGTTATAGTTCTATTTTTTTCTTCGTTATCGTTCTTATTTTTGTTATTGTTTTCTTTCTTGTTTTTTTTTCATATTGGTTCAACCCTGCACTAGTGACTGACTTTTTTTAATTTTCAGAGGTTTTTTTTTTTTCCTCAGCGGCTCAATTGTCACGTGAGGTAGACAGCCAACCATTACGTCTATCAGGAATATATATATATATTTTTTTTTTTCGTTCCTTATTTTAATTTTTCTGCATAATAATAATTTCGGTTCTCCACTATAATCCCGGTTCTCTCACTAATTTTTTTTACTTCTGCAATAAGCCTGTTTGTTCTGTTTTTATTTATCCGGTTCTACATTGATTTGATCGGGTACTGCACTCATCCGGTTCTGCAATTATTTAGTTAGTTCTGCACTAATCCGGTTCAACAGCAATCCGGTTCTGCACTAGTTAAGTTCTGCACGAATCCGGTTCTGCACTAATCCGGTTCTGCACTAATCCGGTTCTGCAGTAATCCGGTTCTGCAGTAATCCGGTTCTGCAGTAATCCGGTTCTAAAGTGGTCCAATTTTGCACTGATCCGGTTCTGCACTAATCCGGATCCCCACTAATTTATTCCTGCTTTAATCCGGTTCTTCACTACCTTAGTTCTGCGTTAACCCAGTTCTGCACTAATCCGGTTCTGCAATCATTCTTTTTCTGCACTAATCCGGTTGGTTCTGCATTAATTAATCAGTCCTCCATAAATTCGGTTGTGGAATGGAATGGAGTGGAATGGAGTGGAGTGGAGTAATCAGAGTGGCTCGCTTCCCAGTGGCATTTGTTGGGGTAGTAGTTAGTAGTAGTAGTAGTAGTAGTCGTAGTAGTAGTAGTCGTAAGTAAGTAGTAGTAGTAGTAGTAGTAGTAGTAGTAGTCGTAGTAGTAGTAGTGGTGGGTTGACGGCCGGTTCTGATGAGGTTGTGGGTGTGAGCATTTGTTCTTTGGCACTGACTTGTTGAGGTTGTATTGGATGGGAGAGGAAGGTGGAGAGGGAGAGGAGAGAGAAGAGTTTTGGATGGGTCGAGGTGATGGAAGAGAGAGAGAGGTGAATAGGAAGAGGAGAGAGTTTTTGGATGGTCGAGGTGATGGAAGGAGAGAGAGGTGAATAGGAAAGAGGAGAGTTTTGGATGGGTCGAGGTGATGGAAGAAGAGAGAGGTGAATGAGAGAGGAGAGAGTTTTGGGTGGTGGGTCTTGAACGAAGAGGAAGGTGGAAAGAAAGAGGAGAGTTTTGGTTGGGAGGGTGGTGATTCATGGTGGATTAGGAGGTGGAGGAAGGGATATAATTGTAGGGTTGAATGAGGGATGGAGAGAGGCAGCCTGGAAGTGGAGGGAAAGGTGGAGGTAGTGCTGGTCTGTGTTGGTGGTGGAGGAAGAGGTGGAAGAGGTGGAAGAGGGGAAAGAGGATAAATTAATTGCTGAATGAGGGATGGAGAAAGGTGCATGGAGAGAACAGACAGACAGGGCATAACATAACAAAGAACAAACAGGGCATAAAAAAAAAACGCGAAAACAAAACAAAAGAGCATAACGAAGAACAAGCATTGCATAACATAACGCATAACAAGCACAGAATAACATAACGAAAACAAGCATTGCATAACATAACGCATAACAAGCACAGAATAACATAACGAAGAACAGGTACGGCAAAGCATAACGAAGAACAAGCACAGCATAACATAACGAAGAACAGGCACGGCAGAACATAACGAAGAACAAGCACTGCATAACATAACATAACGAAGGTCAAGCATTGCATAACAAAAGCGTGAAGCGACCCAAGAATAACTGTGAATGGGTATAGTGAATGGGGTATAAGGGGGGAGGGCATGCTGGGGGGGGGGGCACAGAGATGGGGGGAGGGGGAAAGAGATGGGGGGTGGTGATACAGTGATGGGGGAGAGGGACAGAGATGAGGTAGGGGGACAGAGATGGGGGAGGGGGACAGAGATGGGGGAGGGGGACAGAGAGATGGGGGGGTGTCACAGAGATGGGGGAGGGGGACAGAGATGGGGGAGGGGGACAGAGATGGGGGAGGGGGACAGAGATGGGGGAGGGGGACAGAGATGGGAGGGAGGTGATACAGTGATGGGGGGGATAGAGATGGGGGGAGGGGGACAGAGATGGGGAGGGGGACAGAGATTGGGGGTAGGCACAGAGATGGGGGGAGGGGGACAAAGATGGGTGACACAGAGATGGGGGGACAAAGATAGGGGGGGACAGAGATGGGTGGGTGACACAGAGATGGGGGGGCAGAGATAGGGGGGGGTGACACAGAGATGTGGAGGGGGTCAGAGAAAGGGACTGAGAAACATAATGGGTTGGTATGATTTTTTTTTGGAGTGGGTGTGTGGCGAGACATTTGAGGTTTAGCATAGGGTACGTGTGGGGGGGGGGGGTTCGGGGGGTGATTATTGGGGTAGGGTGGGATTTGCAGAATGGAGTGTAGTATAGGGTGGGGTGTGGGGGTCTTAGGTGAGGGGGGGGGTGTGTGGGGGGAGGGGGGGGATATTGTATGATGTGGGGTGGGACTTCGGTGTGTGTGTGTGTGTGTGTGTGTGTGTGTGTGTGTGTGTGTGCATGGCGGGGCAAGGCGTGGTGAAGCAGAGACAAAGAGTGGGGCAGAGAGGGGGGATGGGCGGGGTGTGGGGGCAGGGATGGGCGGGACGGTGGACGATGTCGTAAAATCCAGGCCGCTAAAGCATATCTGTAAAGAATAAAAAGCAATAGACAGGTTAAAAATGTTTCAGATGTGTTGTCTGTCTCTCTCTCTGTCTCTCTCTCTCTCTCTCTCTCTCTCTCTCTCTCTCTCTCTCTCTCTCTCTCTCTCTCTCTCTCTCTCTCTCTCTCTCTCTCTCTCTCTCTCTCTCTCTTATACATACACACATTTACAAGTCTACTCCCTCCCTCTCCGTTTAACACACATACATATATACATACATACAGGCAGGAAGGAAGGTATACACGTAGAAACACTCACTTTACTTTCCTACCATTCCTGCAGACCCATTTTACCATGACATCACACACACACACACACCATGACACACACACACACACACACACACACACACACACACACACACACACACACACACACACACACACACACGATCCCAAGCAAAACCTAGTCTCCATCACACATTTACAGCATATCACAACCAAAACACAACCAACGAACCAAACATGACACTCCACTCGACCCAAAAAAAAAAAAAAAATCATAAAAAAAAAATAAAAAAAAATAAAAAAAAATAAAAAAAAATAAAAAAATAAAACAGATAGATAGATAGAGCATAGAGGAAGCATCGTGAGTTAAAAGGGAGGCATAATACACTTTTGGGTATATTGGAGAGCCTAAAATCCTAAAATCCTAAAAATAAAGATCGCCGGGAAACAGGACCAGATGAATAACAAAACAAACTAATGGTGACTCTGTTTGTTTGTTCCTTAGACCTATGTAGGGAGATATTAGTGGCTCCAGATTTACCAACACTGCACTAACCCCCTTACCCCCCACCCCCCCTTACACTCCCCCCTCCCCCCCCTTCCGCCCCCTCCTCCCTTTAAACGCTGAGGGTGATTTTTGTTTAATTCCGCAGGCAAAGTTTATCAGAGAAGCCCGGCGTAACTAACTGTGATAAAAATGGGGCAGGAAAAGGCAGAATTTCCGACAGGGGGTTTTAAAGTTTAAAAAGGACCGTGTTGAGCTTTTGTGGAGTGTCAGTTAGGGAAGGATTTTTACATACATATTTTTTTTTTCTTTTTTTTTCGGTCAGGTGAAACACGAGAATAATCTTTAATAATAATGTCAACAATTTTGATTATATAATGAATAATGACAATACGAGAATAATTTTTATATTAATGACAACAATTTTGATGATATAAAAAATAATTATACGAAAATAATCTTAAACAATAATAACAAGAGTTAACGATAGCTCTTTTGATAATAAAATTGACAATAGAATAATTTTTAATAATAATAACAATAATAGTAATAATATGACGTTTGATAATACTATGGACAATATAATATCCTTTAATAATTATATCAGTGCATTTGGTAATAAAGTGAATATTGACAACTCGAACGAGAATAATATTTAATAACTTTTAATAAGAAAATGATTAATGACAACACGAAAATAATCTTTAATAATAACAACAATAATAATAACACTGTACTGT
>JAWQEG010007789.1:0-20000 GCA_033782935.1 Petrolisthes cinctipes
TCATTCCTATACAACAACAAAAACAATTAACAAGGATATAATTGAACTCTAAAATCATCACTAATAATCATCATCTCCATAAGGGACCCTGTGATGTATAATTATAGTCAGAAAATTGGAGGCTTCTGATTCCTCCTGACCATGCCACGGAACAAACTCCTTCCATATAGGTGGTGTTTCGTAGCAATATTTGAAGGACTCATTTACCTCCAATTTTCATACACGATCACATGTAGGGTCCTTAATTGCCTTGTCTTGGGATGCGGCACTAAACACCTCAAGGTTAATTAAGGGGGTGCGGGAGTATGGGGACAGGCTTGGGGGGGGGGAGTAGGGGGGTGCGGGAATAGGGGGACAGGCTTGGTGGGGGGGGGGGGTAGAAAGCCTGTCCCCCTATTCCCGCACCCCCCTACTACCCCCCCCCCCTCAAGCCTGTCCCCATACTGCCGCACCCCCCTAAGTACCCCCAAGCCTGTCCCCCTATTCCCGCACCCCCTTAAGGGAGAATTCTCTTGTTGGTGAATTGGAAGGCGTGCATGTGATTCCCCCAAACGATGCCACGAAACAACAAATCCCTTATTATGTAGTGCCTTATGTAGTGCCATATTATGTAGTGCCTTATTATGTAGTGCCTTATTATGTAGTGCCTTATGTAGTGCCTTATTATGTAGTGCCTTATGTAGTGCCTTATTAGTGCCATATAGAGGGCGTCTGTTTCGTGGCATAGTTTGGAGGAATCAATATTTTTCTAATTCACCAAAAAGATAATCTCCCCTCAAGTCTGGAAAGTTGAAGGCTACTGATTCCTTCATACCTGACCCGGCAATATATTCAACAGATTAAGGTTAAGTCGGGAAATTTGAAAGCTACTCATGATTCCTCCAAACTTAATATTTATATAAAACTAATCAAGGTTAAACCGAGGAATTTGAGGGCAACTGATTCATCCTGAAATGATCTGTTTCCTGACACAGTTTGAAGGAATAATCAGTAGCATTCTATTTCACCTCAAAACAAAATATATCATTGACGACCTTAATAAAGAAGAACATATATAATTATGTCCTCTCCTCCATTCATTTCAACGTATGCAACTTCAACAACAATATCCATGGAGCAACTTGTTAAACCATAATTAAACTTTTCTCATATGTATTTGTGCTCCTTTTCTTCTATCTATATCCTTCTTGTTTGCTGTCCCATTAATCTCTCTATCACCTCCCTCTTCCTACAGTATCCTTCAGGCCTATAGGGAATCTTCTTTCATCCTCAAATTAAATTGCATATGCATTGGGAGTAAATAATAATCTTGGAGACACACAGACTGCATGGTTTAATAATTATAATGCAACAGGAAAACAGCAGCAAAATTTCACTCCCTGTTCAACATCTTACCAATTAATCGAGCCATGCATCTTTTTTCAACATCTTACCAATTAATCGAGCCATGCATCTTTTTCTTTATAATATCATTGCGGTCTATAGTTTGTTTTGAGGGTTGAATTGGAGACTATATATACGTAGCCCTCAAAACAATGCTGGAAAATATGTACCCTTACTCTATATTCTGCATGGTGTAAGTCTGTTGTTTCCTTGTATATAATTATAGTTTGTAGGAATTACATAATGACATCTCAATAATTCTCACTTTAGATTACTCCCATAAAGAAACGTGATGATAATAATATGTCTCCTAGCTGTGAGGGACCTATAGAGCAAACCATGTACAGTCAGCAGCAATAGTCCTGTCGCCTCACCTGCTTCACCGAGACGCACAGTGTTCATGGACTCGAGAAATACGCATGTTTTCTACACCTAATAATCTCGAGTCTATGAACATTGCGTGCCTCGGTGAAGCAAGTGAGGCGACAGGACTTTTGCCGCCGACTGTACACTTGTTTGACTTTGCTCCGTCTAACGTTAAGGGGAAATCCAGTGGTGGTAAATCTGGAGACACTGATTCCTCCAAACTATTCCAAGCAATAGGACACCATTATTTTTGTTCGTTTGGTCCCGATTCTTGGCATACTTTGGAGGAATCAAGGCGCTCTTATGAACCAAAAGGAAATGATCCAGTTAAAGAAGTCTTTGATAAACTCGGAAAATTCGAAGGTGTCGTATTCTCCAAACTATTACAGGAAACGACGACCCGGCTGTTATATTGAGGCAACGTGTTTCATGGCGAAGTCTGGGGGACAACAGCATCCTCCAATACACCAAATGTGACATAGATCCCATTTGGGGACAAAATTCTATTGTCAAAATTGGAGTCACTCATCCCTCCAACCTCTTCTAAGAAACAAGTTGCCTTTATATGTATACTTGATTTCGGTTTGTTTATTAACGTACTTCGGATGAATCAGTGGCATCCAGTGTATTATCAGTGTAAACCTCCATATTAAACATAAAAATGGCTGCAGGTGTTGTAAACTTCCTAATTCGTACACACGGGGAGTTGCCTCATGTTCCTTGTGTTTTTATTCTGATATCATGGAAGATTTCTTTCCGGGTTTTCAAGGTATCAAAATCGAAGGAGGTAATATAAAAGCTACTAAGAATATATCCGTGAAGTGAACATATTTGGTGGAGTAAAGTGTACAAAGTGTGTGATGGAGTAAAGTTAGTGAACAAGTGTTGTGGTGTTGTAAAATCCAAGTGGGTTGTGTAAAGGCCGCATGTGTAGTGGCGTCAAGTAGACTTGTGTGATGGTGTCAACTTGAAGTGGGCAGCAGCAGCAGCAGTAGGAGCAGTAGGAGGACGAGGCAGTGGGCTGTTTATCTGCAATAATGAGGGCGGCGCCGCGGGCTGGCTGGGGCGGCCCTCCATCACTCACGGGCCGTTACCGCCGCCCCGCCGCCGCCCCCGGGCAGGACCCAAACCCAGACCACCCGGACCACAGCCCACCCTAATTTGACACCCGAGTGGCCCGCCCTGTTAGAATATCTCCATTAACCACGTCACTTCACTCCCTGATTGAGCTATTCATGGTCCCCTTTGATATGCCGGTCTCCCCTCCCCATTGGCGAATTGATAATGTTCAGGCCATACAGCGCGGAGGGCGGCCCTTGGCTCCTCCTTCAGGTGATCACTTCACCAATGGGGCCGAGGTGTGGGTGGGCCGCGCCAGGACCCGCCCCATCACGTGTCTCCCTCGCTGTGTGTGGTTGGCGGACGGCGCCTGTAGTCACTGGCGGGCGGCAAACATCAAAGGCGGCCATTAGGCGTGTGAAGGCGCTGGTCTATCATTAACCAGTCGACCAGTTGGCACATCTTCATCGGCGGCGCTGGACTTGGGTGTGATTACTCTCCCGCAGCCCCATGCCACCACCACCACCACCACCTCCACCACCACCACCAGCATCAGTCTGTCGGTGACCAGCGCATAGACAGGAGGCAGTGGCAGTGTTGTTGTTGTTGTTGTTGTTGTTGTCGTCGCTGCTGTTAGTGGAAGAAACTAACAGCGTGCGTGTGTGTGTGTGTGTTCGTGTGACTAACTTTGTGGTTGGTGGGTGGGCGAGGAGAGTAGACTTGCCTCTACTAGACCGTACATAGAGTGAGTGGGGTTGGACCGTGGCGTGGCGTGGTGTGGTGTGGTCCAGGAGGGAGGGAGTGTGAGCGGAGGAGGAGTGTGAACAGCTGCTGCGGCGGCGGTGGTGGATAGTGATGGAGATCCGGGTGGAGTGTGTAGCCAGGATGGAGGACAGCGACTCGCCCAACTCTCCCCGGCAGGAGGACCAACGGCCGCCCAGCCCCTGTGAGAGTGACATCAGCGTAGGGTGTGAGGGAGTCGAGGCGGGGCGTCAGGACATCCCCTCACCCATGGACATGACCACCCACGCTGACACCTCCACCACAGAGGATGAAGAGACGGAACCCCACTCACCCTCCACCTCCAGGGGGGCGCCTTCCCCCACCCTCTCCTCGGGGTCCATACACACAGAGTCCTTCACCTACCTCTCAGACGACGAGTACTTCAGGCCCCTCAAGAGGTTAGCCATGTCCAACACGTCTCCGCCCCCTTCACAACAACAACAACACCAGCAACAAGGATCTCTCTCACCACACCACCAAGACCAGGAGCCCAAGCCGTCCTCACCCTCACCAGAACCAGAACCACAGGAGCAGCAGGAGGCGGCAGACCTGCTGGGGAGGGGGGGCGACGTGGCAGGGGTAAATAAACAGCAGGCAGCGGGACTCAGATCCTTTTCCATCCTTGATATCCTCTCCTACAAACCTTCCCGCCGGAAGTCCTCAGTGCCCGTCAAGATCGTGCGGCCGTGGGACACCCGGGAGGAAGGGGCCGCCGACCCCCCCGCGAAATCCTGCAGCCAGAGTGAAAAGAAGGCGAGCGGGAACGACAAGGGGAGCGCTCTGGACGCCCTCTTCAAGATGACCAACAAGACCCTAGACAACCTCAACAAGGACGAGAAGACTGGTGAGTATCTCTGTATGTCTGTGTGTCTGTCTGCATGTGTGTCACTCTGTCTGTTTGTCTGTCTGTCTGTCACCTTAACACCCTCAGGCTCGTCACTCAGGATGCCAGAATATGAACGAGTTAGACGGTGAGTGTCTCTTCCTGTCTCTTTGTCTGTCATTTTAAGGTATATATATAATATAATACCTGTGCATGATGATAATGTCAGCAAACTGGAGGGTAACGGAGCAACCAAGTAATGCCACGAAACAGACTCCTTCAGTAAAAGTAAGATTATGTGGCACAGTTTGGAGGAATCAGTAACCTACGATTCCCCAACATCAGTCCTCTTATACCCACGTGTGTAAATAGTCTATACATCTATCTCTCTGACTGTCACGTTAATATTAATTTGATTACCACTGAGTAATCCATAGTTTAATGTAATCGCCTGGAGGAAATCACGAAACAGATTAAACTGATCGTGTAGGCTTTTGAAAATTAAGGATTGAGGATACAATAATTCATAATCAATTGTTGTCTGCATGGTACTGTACATGAAGCGAAATAAAATCATCTGGAGTTAGTCCCTTGAGCCAATATATAGGAAGGCAGGATCATTGATACATAATATATACAGTATAACACTTTACACGCCACATGTATACGTTTCCAGAGTCTGTATACATTTTATCACATCTTATCCTTATACAATATCTCGCCACCTGCAGTTCTAAACAAAAAGGAAAATTATTGCATCATCACTCCACATCGAGGTTCAGTAATAACAGTCAACGATCGACAATTTTCTTCACCTGATGAGATTATTATATTGTATATCACCTGCACATAACATAATATTATATAACAGTAATTATTCCTCTCGTGGACAGAAACTCGTATATATATGATAAAAGGAAAGAAAAAAGAAAATATATGTTCTATATAAATTGGGTTACGATAATATTTTGTTGGAGAATTGAAGGCCACCGATTCCTCCAACCTTGGCTATACATGTGCCCAGAAACTCCTACACATTATAATACACGTAGGTTGTTTTGTACCTCAATTTGGAGGAACCTGAAGCCTCCAAATTCACCGACACTTTGCCACAAGCCTCTTCTTCACCCTCTCTAACTCTATATGACACGGGTATAAATAATCCCAAATAATATATCAGGATTATATAATAAGCATCTGATATGTTTTGTTCACACTGCATGTCTAATCCTACATCATCCTATCCCATACATATATCAGGATAAGGAGGAGGATATATGGGTGACCTTTGGAGGGCTACTGATTCATCCATACTATACTAAAGAACTGAATCTCGTATATATTATAGTCTGTTTCCTGGTTTACTTTGGAGGAATCAGTAACCTCCCAATTTCGTCAACACAATACACAGGTTATTTATTTTATTCCCTTAATTAATTGGAGTGCCTTCATTACTCCAAATATACCAGGAAACAACAGGACCAATCAATATATATTATAATGGTATCCTGTTGCTTGGAATAGTTTGGGGGAATCAGTGGCTCCAAAGTTCGCCAACAATCAATCGCTTTTCCCCTTAAAATAATTATTATGAACACCGGAATAATATAAATCAACCAGAGATATAAATTATTGGTAAGACTCATTATCATATACACTGACAATTAGATAATGTAAAGATAATATTTTAAAGTATGTGAACTTATTATCTCAAAACCAGAAGAGATAGAACACTGAAATTATAACGCCTCGGTTTCACTCTCTCAGATGAGAAAATATATATATATATATAAAATAAATAAAACATAGGCTTTGTGTAATGGCTGGCTGTTATGTTTTAATAAGAACATTGAAAGATATAAAAAAAAGAACGGTAAGCATTATTATACTCATTAATTGACAAACGTATGATTTAGGGAAGCTTATGATTAATTAATTGATCGATTGATTTTTCGGCGACACGACTATATAACAATAAGATCATATTTCGCTGCTTGGCTTGTATATAAGGCTGAAAGGTTCTCAAGTGACAATAGTTTCTTCAGGGACAATAAATTAATAACGTTTGGCATCGATAAACAACATGAACTAAGGCAAAGCGAATTTAAACGTTGTCAATAAGTATAATTATAGTCGTACAGGAAACCTCTTCAATATAGACTTTTTCTTTCAGTAATTATTTGTATGGTGTTCGATTACGTTTTATATTATTTTACCGGCTATCATTTATAATCTAAGTTACATTTAATAATTACTTATCCCAAGTTATATTCATATTAATTATTATCCTTCATAGCGGCCGTGACATTCTCCTCGTCTGACTAATACTGTCCTGCGTTAGTCGGGTTGGATTAAGTGACACCACCACCACCAACGTCAACTATAGATAGCATTTTGTAGTGCAGTGGTGGTACATTTGGAGTAACCGATTCCTCCAAACTATCCCAAGCAACAGACCACCATTATTTTCGTTAATATTATCATGTTTCCTGGCATACTGTGGAGGCATCAAGGCGCTCTCTCTAATGTATGGTACAGCCGGCAGAGTAAATTCGAATCCAATCTCATGTAGTTAATATTGCTAATACAACCAGATAGATAGTTACATTCTGAACCAGTTTTATTCCAACAACATACGTAATTTACCATACGAGAACTATTTATATCTGTCATCTCTGCATTAAAATTGTATTACAACATCACTATAACTACGCAGGTGGAAATGAAGCGAACTTATGCTGCCGACTGTACCAAAAGTGTATTATTCCCTTATAATTGAGTATCTTATTCCCTTATAATTGTAGATGGATTAAGTTGTCTGGCGTTTGTCGGAATAAAATGTGACCACTGAACCCAGGGAAAATATCGATTGGTGTTAGTGAGTATAGAAGGTATTATAATAACCTATAGCCATTACAGTACTGACATGGATGGGGTCAATTACAGGGATTGTATTGATATTAGTATTATTTTTGACTGTTACTATTATTATTATTTTTTTTTTTTTTTTTTTTTTTTTTATTATTATTATTATTATTATTATTATGCCATTTTGTGTTATTCAAAATTAGTGTAATATTTAAGTAATTTCAGATAAAGGTTGTCAACTTAGATGGTCGACTGCTCCTCCAACCTTGATTCCACCACCTCCATCCTCTCTCCAGTATTCCTCCCCCCCCCCTTCCCCTCCCCCCAACTATTTCCATCTCATGTGTCCATCACAATACATAAGGAGGGTTGTCATTGTTAGAATTACACACACACACACACACACTCGTTCTTTATGCACACACACACACACACACACTCACACACACACACACACACACTCACTCTCTCTCTCTCTCTCTCTCTCTCTCTCTCTCTCTCTCTCTCTCTCTCTCTCTCTCTCTCTCTCTCTCTCTCTCTCTCTCTCTCTCTCTCAGAAACCGAAGCAGGTATTTACACGCATGAATATCTCTCTCTCTCTCTCTCTCTCTCTCTCTCTCTCTCTCTCTCTCTCATCCTGTTTACCTGCGTACATTGCTGCAGTCAGAGTAGAGCAGACAGATTGGTCCGAAGACAAACAAACTGACGGATAGACTGACTGACTGACTGACAGGAAAGAAGGAAGGGTTGACATGCAAGTTCAGAGTAATGAAGGAATAATATATGAAGGAAGAAAGGATGGAAAGAAAGAAGAAATAATAGAAGGATTGACAGTAAGTTTCAGAGGAAGGAAGGAGGGAAAGAAAGAAGAAATAATAGAAGGGTTGACAATAAGTTTCAGAGGAAGGATGGAAGGTAGAAAGAAAGGAAGGGTTTGCTGTAAGTATCAGAGGAAGGAAGGAAGGAAGATTTAACAGGCGAGTTCAGAGGATGGAAGGAATAGAAAAATGGACGGAACAGGAAGACGGAAGGTAATTTGAAGGGCATGTTGGAACACAGAATCAACCATAGATAAACTTTAATGTCAGGCGGTCAGGAAAGAAGAAAGAGAAGGGAGACGGAAAGAAAAGGAAAGAAGAAAGAAAAGGGAGACGGAAAGAAATGGAAAGAAGAAAGAAAGGGATGGAGAGGCTGGTAGACAAAGAAAGAGATTTAAAGGTCCCTGTGATGTAGTTTGAAAATTGGAGGTAAACGAGTCCTTCAAATACAGCCACGAAACACTGCACCTCTATAAAAGGAAGGGGTTTCGTGGCATAGTCAGGAGGAATCAGTAGCCTCTAGTTCCCATACGCGTTCACAGGTTCCATAATTAATTGACAGAGTACCGTAAAGGACTGAAACTTATAATATACTCACGGAAAGTCCAGCAGCATCGACGGCTTTCCTACTCGATCGATCTTTCGGGGTAGGTCACGCTCAATTCCTATACGGGGTGAGTAAACGAGGTATATGAGAATTTGTATATACCGTATATACAGTATAGCGACACCACCAGCACTTTACACCATCTTACACATAATCCCTATATAACTCTGGTACCTGGAGATGGACTGGAATGAGATTTGCTATATTTTTCTAGTTAGAGAATTAAAATTATAACTGTACCTTGTCTTAATTAAGTAATATTGCGCTACGATAAACCCTTTTCGCTATCTCAGAGAAAAAATAACACGCACACCATACATACATACATACATACATACATATAGTAGTCACGCCCGATAGTCCTTCAAATTATGCGAAGCTGAAGCTGTTGGATTCCACAAAAAACTGATTAATAAATTTCACTTAAATAACTCACACTTTCATTCAACTGACGCAAGATTTTGGATAGTGACGTATACATATAGAAAAGGATCGATGTTCTTGAATACGGCCCATTATGACACCTTTGACGACCGCTATAGTGGATTAAAGGGGAGGATATTATATAGTGTTGGTAAATCCGGAGCAAATCATTCCTCCAAACTATTAATTCCAAGCAACAAACAGGCCACAATTATTTTTGTTTCTCTGGTACTGTTTTCTGGCATACTTTGGAGGAATCAAGGCGCTCCAGCAATGTACCAAAATTATACTCTCCCCTTAATTAAAAATCGGCCATAACAATACGAGCTATGCGGTGTTTGTTTAGGATATTATCAAGCCCCAATGCACCGGCCTGATGGTTTTCTGATGGACCGTATATAAAAAAAATTACTCCTCTTTACTGATTGATGTTTTTTTGATGGACTGCTGTATATAAAAAAAATTACTCCCCTTTACCGATTGACTTTTTATGGACTGTACGTGGCAAGAATTATTCCCCTTTACTGATAATAATAAAATACTTGACGACAAACTCGGGCTATGGTACTGTACACTCGCAATCCAAAATATGTATCCAGGCTTGCTTCGAATAGCCTGATCGAGTATTAAGCAAACTCAAGTAAATATGAAACGGGATAAGCGTTGTAATTGGTTCACTAGTATGTCAAATGATTCGATACTTCAACATGACCTGGATACAAATTTTGGATTGCGAGTGTACATATTTGACTACCTATATTAAATGACCACCATAGAAAAATATTACAAAACTCGAAACTATGCAATAAATAAATGACTGGCCGACTGAATAATGACTAATTGACGATCTATAACTGACTGTGAGTACACAAGCAATTAATTCAGGCGGTAGTACAGCGTTGGTAAATTTGGAGCTACTGATTTCTCCTATAACTATTTCAAGCAACAGGCCACCATTATTTTTGTTAATTAGGTTTTGTTTTATCCTGGCATATATAGGCTACTTTGGAGGAATCAATTAAGGCGCTGCAATGTACACTCGCAATCCAAAATTTGTATCCAGGTCTTGTTGAAGTTTCGAATCATTTGACATACTAGTGAACCAATTACAACGTTATCCTGTTTCATATTTTTACTTGAGCTCGCTTAATACTCGATCAGGCTATTCGAAGCAAGCCTGGATACATATTTTGGATTGCGAGTGTACCAAAAGTATATAATATCCCTTTGATATATTTCACACCATAAATAATTGCATAATATTAATAATTTTTTGACTGGCCATTAAGAACAAACTATAAATATCTTTGTTTACTTTCTTCAGTATACAATTAACACTATGTATTTATTTATTCACAACTCTCATTTATTCGCAACTCTGTATTTATTTATTTACAACTCTTTGACATAACTTATAATAATAATACTTGATAACTAACACAAAACGATACCAAGACACCGAGATTTAAACAGAAAACCATAATATAATAAAAGATAAAGATATAGTTAATTGAGAGTTTATATAATGGGACAGGCATGCAACACTAAAAGCTACAGGGAGGGGGGGGGGGGAGGGGAGGTGGAATAGAGGGGAGGGGAAAGGGAGGGTAATGAGGAGGAGGAGGAGTGGGAGAGGAAAGAGGATGAGGGGAAGGATGAGATGGGAAAGAAGGGGGTAGGATGGGATGGGAAAGAAGGGGGTAGGATGGGATGGGATAGAAGGGGAGGGGAGGGAAGGGGGAAGGAGGGGAGGGGAGGGGAGGGGAGGGGAGGGGATAGAAGGGGAGGGGAGGGGAGGGGAAGAAGGGGGTAGGATGGGATGGGAAAGAAGGGGGTAGGATGGGATGGGAAAGAAGGGGGTAGGATGGGATGGGAAAGAAGGGGGAAGGAGGGGATGGGATAGAAGGGGAGGGGAGGGGAAGAAGGGGGTAGGATGGGATGGGAAAGAAGGGGGAAGGATGGGATGGGAAGGGAGGGGAGGGGAGGGAATGGGAAAGAAGGGACAAGGGGAAGCCATTATCGTGATATTTACAATCTCTCCTCGACGCATGCAATAATAATCATCGTTTTTATTTTATTTAGTCTCCATTCGTCATCTTTTGTATTTTATCTTGTATCCATTCGTCATCCCTTTATTATATCAGTGCATGGTTCACTATCCCTTTACCTTTATTTGCAGTTCATTATCTATTTACTATGCTCTAATTATCCTTTTATTTGTCTATATATTATCCTTTTTATGTTATATCCGCCATGCATAATTATACAATCATTATATTTTTTTAATTTCATTTGCTATTCATTCGTCATCCGTTTGTTAATCTGTGTTTCATTATAATTATCTTTACTGTCCAAAAATTTTCCTTCCTTTTTATACTATCTCTCCGCCATGAATGCAATAATAATAATAATTTTCTATATTTTATTTGCTATCTATTCGTCATCCGTGTATTAATCTGTCTTTCATTATCCATTTCCCATCAAAGTACCTAATCTTTTCTTTTTCTATTAATCACCTAAATATATTTAATTTTATTTAATATTTATTCATCGTCCATTCATTTTGATAAAAAATCCATTACGGTATATAATTATATATATATTTTTTTTTTACTACAATCATTATCTTCTCTTATCATTTATCATTCATTTGTGGTTTAGCTGCATGATGTAATTTACTGTGTGTGTGTGTGTGTGTGTGTGTGTGTGTGTGTGTGTGTGTGTGTGTGTGTGTGTGTGTGTGTGTGTGTGTGTGTGTATTCATAATTAATTTCCTTGGGGTCATTACCTATTTATTCATTATCCAATCATTATTCATATTTATCTTGTTCATTATTTCTACCATCGTAAATTATCTATCTATCCATTTATCTTTTCGTCCTTTTCATTGTGTCAAATGTGAATATAATATTATGAAGCCTCCAATTCCCTCACAAATATAATTATAATATTTACTTTATATTAACATTGGTGGCTTATATACAGGGTGATTCAGAAATGCGTGCCGAAAATCCGCAGGTGTATTCCTGGCACATAATTGAATGTAAATTAGTCAATAACGATTTTGGAAATTCTCAATAGTTTATAAGTTATAGTGCCTTCAAGGTTTGAAGAGTGTGTTTAAATCTAGGGATTGTACCATAATCTTTCAGACACGTGTGAAATTACTTAACTCCCATGAAGGCATTGGAAACACAGTAAAAGTTACTAAAGAATATGACAAAAGCTGTAGAGTGTACAGTCACAGCAAAATTACCAGGGACAGAGTTTCATGGATTATGGTACAATCCCTAGATTTAAACACACTCTTCAAACCTTGAAGGCACTATAACTTATAAACTATTGAGAATTTCCAAAATCGTTATTGACGAATTTACATTCAATTATGTGCCAGGAATACACCTGCGGATTTTCGGCACGCATTTCTGAATCACCCTGTATATATTTTAATACGAGCTAAACCCAAACGATTTTAATTTCACGATAAACCCCCCCCCCAACCTCTCACCCGCCCCCCCCCTCTCTCTTTCGTCCTACAAAAAAAAAAAAAAAAAATGGCGTAAAGTATATTTTAATGACTCAATAATAGACTTTAATAAATTTTAGAGCAATTTTGTTTATTTAGTCTGTTTTCCCTTCATATGGGTGAAATTGCAGGGGTTTACTAATTCCTCCAAACTGTGCTACAAAACAGAATCTTTATAATTATACTCGCCGTGTACTGAGGCCATCAAGTGTGTGTTTCTTGGTGCACTTTGGAGGGATCAGTAGCCTCCAAAATTATTATTATTATTATTATTATTATTATTATTATTATTATTATTTACTGACTGCCTCTATAGACACGACAAGGCATCACTTACTTTCCTTAAGGACTCTGTGATCGTGTATGATAATTGGATGCTTCTGATTCCTCCTGATTATACCACGAAACAAGCTCCTTCCATATATATAGGTGTGTGTGTTTCGTGGCAATATTTGAAGGACTCATTTACCTCCAATTTTCTGACTACATCACATACATGCAGGGTCCCTTAATTAACACCTTCCGCTGACAGTATAATATTTTTTTACACGACTTAAATTATTATCGCTGTAGAGACTATTTAATTTATTTAGTGTTTACGTCGTATTATTGTTTACACCATAATATTTTCACCTTGTTATTGTTTACATCGTGTTATAGTTTAGATTGTATTATTGTTGTTGTTTACACTGTATTATTGTTGTTTACTCCATATTACTGTTTACATCGTAATATTTTTTCATCGTATTTTTGTTGTTTACATGGTATTATTTTTGTTTACTACTATTAGTGTTGTTTACACCATTTTTCTGTTTATGTACAAGTTAATTTCGTCACACCAGCGAGTACTTTAAGTTGGTGGTGATAATAAACACTGCTATACATATTTATAATCATACATTATTTTATACATCTCAAGTTTTCTTTAATTTAGGACCCTATGATAGTGTATAAAACTTGGCGGCTTCTAATTCCTCCTAACTATGCCACAAAACAGGCTCCTTCAGTATGGGTGGTGTTTCGTGGCAATGTTTGAAGGACTCACTAACCTCCAATTTTTCTGAGTACCTCACTTGGTCCCTTAAGGTGGTAACATATATATATATTTATAATTATGCATACCATCCATACACATACATTCCCACACACTTATAATAAACTCATCTACATACATACATACACATACATATATACGTGCATGCTCTATATTATTTAAATTAGCCTAATGATCGGTGTATATTATAATTACGTCAAATCATTAACACTGTCATCTCGTCAATATAATATACATAATCTTCGGAGTCTAATTTTCCCAACATGTTCAACACTAATTGCAATACAGATATTAATATTGACAGATTATTCTCACCCACACTAAATAGATTTCAATTACATGTATTAATATTTTAACACAAAACTATTCACCTTAATTTTATTCCATCCTGATCATTTGAATCAAGTATAACTGCCGTTCAGATTATAATATTTCCAGTCAATTTGCGCCATCTATATATTATAATTTCTTTAAATGATTTGCATAATTATGTAATGTAATTAATAAAGGTATCAATAATTGTCCTAATACCCGGAAATTATTATAATATTATATATATATATAATTATATATATAATATAATTGTTATGGTGCTAAAGTATTAGTGTTTTTTTTTTATATATATATTTATTTACTGTCTATCATCTTTCTGTACATTCACAAACCGTTAATGGGAGATTCTCTTTTTGGTAAATTAGAGGTCTGTTTCCTGACATAGTTTGGAGGAATCAATAGCACTCCAATTCACCATCACGTGAGTTCCTTCCCTTAAGTGTTTTAGTTAGTCTCAGCAGCAGTGGTTTCTTTAATAAGGGGTTTGAATCATGGTATATTAAGGGACCCTGTGATGTAGTCAGAAAATTGGAGGTAAGTGAGTCCTTTAAATATTGTCACGAAACACACACACCTATATGGAAGGAGCGTGTTTCATGGCATGGTCTGGAGGAATCAGAAGCCTCCAAGTCTCATACACGATCACAGGGTCCATAAGTATACTCCTAGACGCTCGGGTTAAAATGACCTATAAACGTGAAGGAATATGTTCTCTATAATACTGTGTGTGTTGTGTGTGTGTACGTGTGTCCCTACATGCGTACGTGTGTGTGTGTGTGTGTGTGTGTGTGTGTGTGTGTGTGTGTGTGTGTGTGTGTGTGTGTGTGTGTGTGTCAGACCCTATCATGACAACAACGGGAAAAAGAAAATAAAGAACATAAGAGCTATAATCATATCGTGTGCTTCGATGATACAAATATTATATACGTATGTAATTTTTTCCACCAGTGTAATTTGGACGATTGCCTACAACTAACTAACAACACCAATGTATGTGTGTGTGTGTGTGTGTGTGTGTGTGTGTGTGTGTGTGTGTGTGTGTGTGTAATCTTTCAAGCAAGCAGAGTAATACTTTTGGTAAGAGTGTACAGCAACAGAACGCATGTAATTTTTCTAGTAATGTAATTTTAGTTATACTTTACAATTTCAAGTTATGTAATTTCCTCACAAAAATATAAAAATACAGTATACTTCATTTACTCTATCTTATTATTATTATTATTTCTATTTATTATTATTATTATTATTATTATTATTATTTCTGTTTATTATTATTATTATTATTATTTCTGTTTATTATTATTATTATTATTATTATTTCTGTTTATTATTATTATTATTATTATTTCTGTTTATTATTATTATTATTATTATTATTATTATTATTATTATTATTATTATTATTATTATTTCTGTTTATTATTATTATTATTATTATTATTATTATTATTATTATTATTTATTTATTTTTGTCTTACGTGGGCCAAATTGTACCAGCTCCCTGATATAATTTCTTCGTTTCACAACAAGACACATATAATATTTGCACCGTATAAACACTACATGGAAAGTAGGACACGCGATAAAAAAAACATCTAAGAAGAACTTGTTAGTCTACGATTCCTCCAAACTATGCCACAAAACAGATTATCTCCTATATATATCATTTTTCTGGCATATATAATAATAATAATAATAATAATAATAATAATAATAATAATAATAATAAAAAAAAAATACTACTACTACTACTACTACTACTACTACTAATAATAATAATAATAATAATAAAAAAATAAAAAATACTACTACTACTACTACTACTAATAATAATAATAATAATAATCAGTTGCCTATAATGTGCTAAAGGGCATGGTCTCGTAATGTATAAAATATTGTAGCCTTAGTGAATGTGTAATGGAAGGAATTAATAAGAGCCTTACAATTTGCCAACAAAACAGTCAGACTCCTTGAGGGAACCGGTGCATTTTCGCCAGGATAAAAAGAACTAACAAATTAAGGGGATAGTTTAGTGTTGGTAAATCTGGAGCAACTGATTCCTACAAATAATTCCAAGCAACAGGACACCATTATATTTTGTTCATCTGGTCCTGTTGTTTCTTGGCATACTTTGGGGGAATCAAGGCACTCCAATGTACCCAATGTATACTCTCCCCTTAATATTCACTGTGCGGGTTTAATTGTTGTAATGAGTCACGATCAACAAGTATAATAATGATATTGTTTACAAATTACGAGAGATTATTCCGAGTGTGTGTATAATATATAAAGAAAGAGAAGGAAGGAAGGAAGGAAGGAAGGGAAGGAGGGAGACTGTTGTTGGTAGAGTAAATATTAATTATACTCACACACTTGGATAAATATTATATACAGATTATGTGTGTGTGATACTGATGTTTTTATTCTTTATTTGTGTGCATGGTCATTACTAGCGACATACATACATACACACAAACAAACAAACATGATTATGATCCTTTCTCGCTTTTTTTTTTTTTTTTTTTTTTTTTTTTTTTTTTTTTAACTTCACAGGCGGGGACATTAATTATAGGGATATATTATATACAATGACAAGTGGATGATATACCATACTATATGATATACTTTCTGGTATGTTTTGATAATTAATGCTCGACTCTATCCTATGAATTACTGTAAGGGGAGATTTATAGAGTGTCTTGTTGATAAAATGTATAGGGTTACCGATTACTTCAAACATAGATACCAGAATATTTAGGATACTCAGTAGGGGAGATATAGAGTGTCTTGTTGATAAAATGTATATATAGGGTTACCGATTACTTCAAACATAGATGCCAGGATATTTAGGATACTCAGTAGGGGAGAGATAGAGTGTCTTGTTGATAAAATGTATAGGGTTACCGATTACTTCAAACATAGATGCCAGGATATTTAGGATACTCAGTAGGGGAGATAGAGTGTCTTGTTGATAAAATGTATAAGGTTACCGATTACTTCAAACATAGATGCCAGGAAACATAATTATACGATACTCGGATAAGAGGGATTCTGTTTCGTGGCATAGTTTGCATGGAGGAGGAAACAGCTGCCCTCCTTTTCACCAACAAGATATTCTCCCCTTTATGCTATGTTATAATATTATCACATTTACTAACGCTATAATATTCTAACTAATGCCATTACACATTCACTAAGGCTACAATATTTTATACATTACGAGACCATGTCCTTTAGCACATTATAGGCAACTGATTATTATTATTATTATTATTATTATTATTATTATTAGTAGTAGTAGTAGTAGTAGTAGTAGTAGTAGTATTTTTTTTTTTTTTTTATTATTATTCTTATTATTATTATTATTATTATTATTATTATTATTATGACAAACACGTCTGTCATATCTCCATCAATATTATCCAGTACATAGTAACATAGTTCAAAAAAATATTGCCAGTCACACTATCCATTCAAACGTCATAAAGCAATTGGTTATACAAATAGAATACCGGTACTGTATGTCTGTCAACCAACCCTTCACTTCATCCATTTATTATCATATCACAAGTCACTCACCATTTAAAACAAAATAAATAATATAAAAACTAAGACACAGACACACACATACATAATATTATGCAAGTAATTTGATATCGTCTCTAGAATAATTAATAGTTACGTGTTAAGTAAAGGGTATATTCTGTACATATTGCATTCAAGTTCTTATTATTTTAAGCATGAATATTATAGGTACCGATAGTATTTGGTGGTTGTCATTATGAAAGGGGACGTCTGTTAACTTGTCACCAAACGCATAGTATATACGGTACATCACCTGGCTGGCTTCACTAACACACTGTACTGTATGTCCGGGGTTATGGTGGTGGTGGTGGTAGTGGTGATGGTGGTGGTGGTGGTGTCAGTAATAGTAGTGGTGGTGATAATGGTAGTGGTGGTGTTAGTGGAAGTTGGTGGAAGTGGTGGTGATTATATAGTGATGACGGTGGTGGTAGTGATATTGATAGTGTTGGTGGTAGTGATGTTAATAGCGTTGGTGGTAGTGATGATGATGATAGTGGTGATGATGACGACATAGTGGGTGAGTTCTGGCCACGAGACACGTAATAGAGTGCATCGGAAAAGAGTACATGCAGCGCTCAGCCATCTGAAGTCGAGTATAGCCTACAACTTATAATTCCACAGTGAGGGACAAACAAACATTCAGTCACCATCGAGCAGCAGCAGCAGACACCGAAAAAATCCGTACACATGTATTTTTCTTCCTACAATACGTAAAGGTAAAGCTAAGATTCAAAGTCATGATCCGGTGTTTTTAAGAGATGAGGTATAGCAATGTATAGTCACGCCGTTAAGGGACCCTGTGATATAGTCAGAATATTGGAGGTTTGCGAGTCCTTCAAATATTGCCACGAATCACCACCACCTATATGGAAGAAGCTTGTTTCGTGGCATAGTCAGGAGAAATCAGAAGCCTCCTATATATTCTCATACACGATCACAGGGTCCTTAATTAACAGATGCCTAAACCCTGTATGTATAGTCACGGGCTATAATACGTATCCAGGGACTGCTACGAGTATATAGCCTGATGGAGTATTAAACGAGCTCCAGAAAGTATTGGACAGTCATGGTCAAAAGTACGTGAAAGTGAGCCACGAAAGTTAATCTTATGAACTAAAAATTTACATACAGAGGCCGATAGCTATAGTTTGTACCACTTTTCGAGGTTGTTTCATTCATAGGTGTTGCAGAACTATTGACCGTGACTGTACATGCAGGATAGGTGTTGGTATGTAAGATGATTCGAAACTTCAACAAGACCTGGATATACTTAGTGAAGTTAACCTCGTCTGTGGTATTCCATAATTCACTTTTCATAGCCCAACCAACATTCGCTTCGCTAGACGAGAGTATATATAGTTTATGAGGGTCGAGTGGAGGGGCAACTTCACATAGATAAATAAATATTCACGTTCTCAGTGTATACATGTGTGACGAAAGACAGGGCGGAAGAAAACACAAATTCTCGTAAGTATGGGGAGAGGGATTAATGGGGGGGAGAGGGATTAATGGGAGGGAGAAGCGACAGTTTCAAGTAGGTATGGGACAGGAACAGACTCAATTTATATTTGCTACATGGGTAAGGAACGGGAAGACAAAAATTCACCTACTTATAATAGAAAAGAAACAGGAAAAATCACGTAGATATTAAAGAGGAGGAAGAGGAAAATTCACGTACAGATAAAAAAGAGATGAGGAAAATTCACGTAGATATAAAAGACGAGGAAAAGAAAAATTCACGTAGATAAGAGACAGAAAGAAGAGGAGGCATATTCACACGGATACGGACCGGTGAGAAAGACAAAATTCACACATATACATACATACATACATACATCTGGCGGGAGAAAGGGGCGGGAAGGAAGGAAATGGCACGCTGGGGGCTCTATCACTCACCAACACATCGAGGGCCAAATGAAGCGTTCCGGGAATTAATAACAATAAGCCAGGGAAAGGGGGAGACAGACGGGTTATTGAGAGGGCAGAGACGAAGGGTGGGAGCGACAGGCAGCGTTGGTGGTGGTGGAGGGAAGGAAGGGAGAGTGTGGTGGTGGAAGGAAGGGAGAGTGTGGTGGTGGTGGTGGAGGAGGGAAGGAAGGGAGAGTGTGGTGGTGGAAGGAAGGGAGAGTGTGGTGGTGGTGGTGGTGGTGGTGGAGGGAAGGAAGGGAGAGTGTGGTGGTGGAAGGAAGGAGAGTAGGGTGCAGTGGTGGAGGGAAGGGTGTGGTGGTGGTGGAAGTGGAGGGAAGTAGGGTGTAGCCTATAGTGGAGGAAGGGAGAAGTGCGTGCAAGGGTTTGGTGGGTGAGTTTGGTAGTGGAAGAGGTGGGGTGGGAGAGATGGGGTATGTGATGGGGTTAGTGACGGAGTAGGTGGG
>JAWQEG010007789.1:25000-28458 GCA_033782935.1 Petrolisthes cinctipes
CCCCGTCAGAGCCACGTGTGCAATGAGAGACAAAAGTCGAATCGTCGTTCTCTCATATAATTACTTACGCGGACATACATCGAATCACACCCAGGCTATATACGACTATAAATCGCTTTATTTAATGAAAGACAAAATTCGTATCGTCGTTCTCTCAGTTAAATAATATTACTTGTATACCTCGAATCATAATTATCAATAAAGAAATAAATTTGTTTAATGAAATCTAAGAAAACTTTTACCGATAAACTTAAGCACATAACCTCTTTTAGTCCTGAAATGCATCTAGCGAAAGGTCAAAGCATAATATACCACATGTAAGCATCAATATGAACCTCCTTCATTAAATTTACTTTGGGTACTTAATAAATCAAGCTTTAAGGTGGTAATTCTTTTTTGTTACATTGGAGTGCCTTGATTCCTCCAAAGTATGCTAGGAAACAGGACCAGAAGAGCCAATATAATGGTGTTCTGTTGCTTGGAATAGTTTAGGGGATTCAGTTACTCCAGATTTACCAACACAGAACTTCTCCCTTAATGAACTCTGAACTTTTCCTATTCAGAGACTTTCTAAGACCCGTGAAGAAATACGATATGAGCTGAATTAATTTTACATTAAATGGATGATTGGATAACTTACAGTGTATACATCTCATTTAAATTAAAGAGCAGTAATTAATGTGCCCATGTATAATGTTGACGAGGAAACCCGAGTCTCATTTTCTGACTCATATACTGATTTTAAGGACCCTGTGATCGTGTATGAGAATTGGAGGCTTCTGATTCCTTCTGACTAGGCCACGAAACAAGCTCCTTCAATATAGCCTAGTTAGTTAGAGTTAGTTGATGTTTCGTGACAATATTTAAAGGACTCGTTTACCTCCAACTTCCTGACTACATCACTGGATCCTTAATAGAGAAGCAGGTGTTGGTGGTGGTGGTGGTGTCCATTGAACACTCCCAAACGTTTGCAGCGGGTAATACTCGTACACTCCCTCTCCAAACTTTATAACACGACCAATAAAAAAACGCATATGTATGTATATTATTTTCACTGTATGTATAATTATCATGTTAGAGTTATTGTAAGACGATAATTTTCCCAAATGGGTGATTAATAGTTTGTTTTTTCAAGTAGACATTTTTCCCATACACATTCTAGAAGATACATGTATAGATTATTCCCCGTTAGACGAGTTCTCCAATGTGTGGTATAGTGTGGTGTGACGAGTGTGTTGGTTGTATGGTATAGCGTGGTGTGGCTGTGTGTGTGGTATAGCATGGTGTGGTGTGGCTGTGTGTGTGGTATAGCGTGGTGTGGCTGTGTGTTTGGTATAGCGTGGAGTGGCTGTGTGTTTGGTATAGAGTGGTGTGGCTGTGTGTGTGGTATAGCGTGGTGTGGTGTGGCTGTGTGTGTCTTATAGCGTGGTGTGGCTGTGTGGTATAGCGTGGTGTACCGAATGACGGGGTTGGTTGGGTTAGAGTGAGTGCTGGTGTCAGTAGAGCGTGTAATACCGTCACTCCTCCCCGTACCTCATCTGGAGTTGTGGTGTCCCGTAGCCTACACCACCACCACCACCACTACCACCAACTACTATATCACCATCATCACCACCATCACCACAAACTACCATCACCACTATTTTCTCTACCATCACCACCTCCATTATCACCACAAAAGCCCTCCCCACATACTTATAATCTATCTGGATTTTTAGAAAGCCTTTAAAAACCCATACACAAGAGATTAATAAATAAAAAAAAAAATAAAGAAAAGAGTTGGAGACCCAAAACATTATCGGTAAAGTTACACGAGTGGTTCAAGTTGGCAATACTGGCTAACAGAGCGTATAGACCGCGTGTCGTAATAAATGGTAGAGCATCAAATTGGAGTACTATCACAGACAAAACTCGTGTCGTGAAAACTGGTGAAAATATAATTATTATGGTAGAGGGCTATAACCATACTGGGCATGAACGTTTACTGTGGTGGGGTTTTCATTCTGTTTCACAAGTTATATTAAATTATTGGACAAGACAGCGACACGAGTTTTGTCTTTGATAGTATATAGTAAACAGTATAGGGTTGGCCAGGGTTCGTCGGTGTTAGGGCCCATACTCTTCAAGATCTACATCAACGATATCGACGAAGGCCTCCCTCAATTTATTTTATTACAAGGACATTTTCTGAACCACAGCACAACGCCAACAATACCAGATACTTCGGTTTACATCAAATTTTCGTTTCTCAAACCAACATTTTGTAATTTTAAAGTGATACATATACAATTTTATGTAGCGATTGAGCGAGAGAGAGAGCCCTTGTGTATAGTTATTTTCTTTTCCTGTTTGTTTTTTTTTACCAGCCATCCTTTCTTCCACCACACACAAGTATTAAAATATATAACTCCTTATCCTCTCGCTGATGTATCTCTTTTTTAAATATATGATTTTATGTAGAATTTTGTATGTATATTCAATGTGACAATAAACTTACTTACTTACTTACTTACTTACATGACGCGATCAACCTCTTCAAGACTGCATGATAGGCTGAGTGAATGACCTAAACAGATAAATAGAGTGATAGACAGACAGACAGAAATAACGAGAGAAAATGAGTGGCTTTGGCACGTCGACTTACGATTATATTGCTTGCTCGCTTGATATATATATTTTTTTTCAGTTATTTATTTATACATTTCAGACACGAGGGTTTCAAATCAAACTGAATTTTTTTTTTTTGCGCCGAGAGATTAATCGGTACAAAATACACGATACCTTTCAGCGATTTCATGCATCTTCTTTCTTCTCTCTCTCCCCCACACACAGACGCGGTCAACCTCTTCAACAGTCGCCAACCACCCAAGAAGAAACGTAAGAGTCGCACCGCCTTCACCAACCACCAGATCTTTGAGTTGGAGAAGCGGTTCCTCTACCAAAAGTACCTCTCCCCAGCGGACAGGGACGAACTGGCGCAGAACCTGGGACTCAGTAATGCGCAGGTGAGGTGGTGATGATGAAGGTCCTCGTGTTTTCGGGGGGAGCGGGGGGGGGGGGTAGTACAGTCACGTTCACAAGTCCTGCATCAGGTAAATATATATAAGCGTGAGAATGAATTTTATGAACCAATATTACAGAGATCAACAAAAAATGTATAGTTTAACGCCATTTTTCGAGGTGGTTTAATTCGAGAGTGTTGCAGGACTTATGACCGTGACTGTACTGTACACTTTTGGTAAATTTGGACCCTCTGACTCCACCAAACTCTTTCAAGCAACAAGAAATCCATTATTTTGTCCATTTGGTCCTGTTTCCTGGCATATTACGGAAGAATCAAAGCACTACAATTTACAGTACCAAAAGTATACTATCGCCTTAAGGACCCTGTGATCGTGTTAATAATCGGAGACTTTGTTTCCTCCTGACTATACCAAGAAACAAGCTCCTTCTATATA
>JAWQEG010007790.1:0-21129 GCA_033782935.1 Petrolisthes cinctipes
ATTTCTTTTTTAGGGAATCGTTGTCTCACCAGGTAGAAAGCACATTTGGTTCATTTCATATCGTATGGACTTAATAACTTTATCATTTCAAAGCATCTCTCATTGTACTCTCACTCTATCATTTCACATCATCTCTCACTCTATCATTTCAAAGCATCTCTCACCCACTGTATCATTTCACATCATCTCTCACTCTATCATTTCCTTACTGTTGATGATGACATGACGATTCATTTTACCACCAACAGTTAAATTATCATCATTATCACAATCATATCTATCGCCATCAGCATCACCTATGGAAGAAAATAGTAAGAATGGAAATGAGGAGAGAAAGAGGAGGAGGAGGAGGAGGAGAAGGAGGAGGAGGAGGAGGAGGAGAAGGAGGAGGAGGAGGAGGAAGAAGAAGATGGATTAGGATGAAGAAATGAAAACTGTCAATGAGGAGAGAAAGAAGTAGGATGAGGTGAGTAGTAGTGAGGAGGAGGAAGAGGTGGTGGAGGAGGAGGAGGAGGTGGTGGAGGAGGAGAATGTGAAGGAGGTGGTGGAGGAGGAGGATGTCGAGTAGCAGAAAGAAGTAGGAGGTGGTAGAGAGGAGGAGGGAGGTGGTGTTGGTGGAGAGGAGGAGCAGGAGTAGTGAGGACGAGGTGGTGGTGGTGGAGAGGCGTGAGGAGGAGCAGGAGGAAGAGTGACACGCAGGAGTAGGAGGATGAGGTGGAGGAGGAGGAGGAGGAGGTGGAGGAGGAGGTTAGCGACACAAACGAGATCCCCGACAAAGAAACATTCAAGTGTGGCTAATGAGATCCAGACCCACTCAGTTCCATGGGGGGGGGGGGGGTGATGCTAGGGGCCGGAGGAAGAGGAGGTGGAGGTGGAGGTGGAGGTGGAGGTGGAGGGAACTGGGAAGGAGAGGGGAGGATACTGTGTGTGGAATTGGGAGGAAGAAAAGATGTGCTTGACTGGGAATGGGAAGGGAGAAAAGATGTGCTTGATGGGGAATGAGAAGGGAGAAAAGATGTGCTTGATGCTTGATGGGGAATGGGAAGGGAGTTAAAAAGATGTGCTTGATGGGGAATGGGAAAGGACGATAAGATGTGCTTGATGGGGAATGGGAATGGCGATAAGTTGTGCTTGATGGGGAATTGGGAGGAAGAAATTATGTGCTTGATGGGGAATGGGAAGGGAGTTAAAAAGATGTGCTTGATGGGGAATGGGACGGGAGTTAAAAAGATATGCTGGACGGGGAATGGGAAGGGAGAGAGAAAAGATGTGCTTGATGGGGAATGGGACGGGAGTAAAGATGTGCTTGATGGGGAATGGGAAGGGAGTTAAGAAGATGTGCTTGATGGGGAATGGGAAGGGAGTTAAAAAGATGTGCTTGATGGGGAATGGGAAGGGAGAAAGAAACGATGTGCTTGATGGGGAATGGGAAGGGAGTTAAAAAGATGTGCTTGATGGGGAATGGGACGGGAGAAAAGATGTACTTGATGGGGAATTGGGAGGAAGAAATTATGTGCTTGATGGGGAACGGGAAGGGAGTTTAAAAGATGTGCTTGACGGGGTAGGGGGGAGTGTGTGTGAGGGAGAGATGGGATGCTTTCTGGTTGTAGAATTGGGAATGATTGGAGAATGGATTTATTTTACTTGAGGAATGACAAATGAGAGAAATATGAGGTAGGATTATGATTGGAGGGGAGAAGTTAATATGAGGATATGATATGATGAGAGGGGAGAAAACTGTATGAGGGAGATATGATGAGAGGGGAGAAAACTGTATGAGGGATGATGAGAAAGGAAGAGGATTATATAGATGAGGAAATGGTAACAGGAAGGAAGTATTAAATGGGTAATAATTTGAGAAGGAAATATCATCTACTATTTCCGTACCCCTTCTCTTTCCCTCCTCCTTCTTCTCTTCACCTCCTTCTCCTCCCCTTCCCCCTTCTCCCCTTCCCCATTCTCCCCTTCCCCCTTCTCCCCTTCCCCCTCCTCCCCTTCCCCCTTCTCCCTCTTCCCATCCTTCTCCTTCCCTTTCCTCCTCCTCCTTCTCTTCCCCTCCTTCTCTTCCCCTCCTTCTCCCCTTCCTCCCCCTCTTCCCCTCCTCCTCCTCCCTTCCTCCCCCTCTTCCCTCTCCTCCTCCTCCTTCTCCCCCTCTTTCCCTCTCCTTCCCCTCCTCCTTTTCCTCATCCTCTTCCTCTTATTCATTATTATACATACAGTACTCTCCTCAACCTAGTATGGAAAAGTTGTACTACGTAATAACACAGCTTTGAAAGAACCAGTTATTCTGTTGCTCTTTGAATGTCCTTTGCGGTCCTCTTCCATCTCCTCCTCCTCCTCCTCCTCCTCCTCCTCCTCTCATTCCTCTTCTTCCGTACCATTAAACAGTTAGAGAATGACATATTGTGAGCTGATGTATGACAGATGGATAGAGATAGATATTGGGAAAGTGAGACGGAGAGTGTGGATGTATGTGTGAAAGAATGTATAAGAGACTGCGAATGTGTGTGTGTGTGTGTGTCAGTGAGAGAAAACAAAACAGGCGACATAGAAGAGAGAGAGAGAGAGAGAGAGAGAGAGAGAGAGAGAGAGAGAGAGAGAGAGAGAGAGAGTGTAAAGTTAAGAGTTTGCTAAAGGGTAGAAAGGAGGGAGGCAACAGGTAGAATAAAGCAAGGAAAGCAAGAGGGGAGAAGGAGAGAAAACAAAAAAAGGCGACATAGAAGAGAGAGAGAGAGAGAGAGAGAGAGAGAGAGAGAGAGAGAGAGAGAGAGAGAGAGAGAGTAAAGTTAAGAGTTTGCTAAAGGGTAGAAAGGAGGGAGGCAACAGGTAGGAATAAAGCAAGGAAAGCAGGAGGGGAGAGAGAGAGAGAGAGAGAGAGAGAGAGAGAGAGAGAGAGAGAGAGAGAGAGAGAGAGAGACGAGAGAGAGAGAGAGAGAGAGATGAAGATAGGAAGTACGAAAGATAGGAAAAGTATAGAGGAACGAAACAATAAAATGTAGGAAGGGACACAAGGAATATAAGTGAAAGAGGAGGAAGATAAAGAGAAGGAAGAGGGAGAAGGCAAGGAGGAAGAGAGAGGGGGAGGAGGAATAGCGGCTGGGTCGGCATGGTGAGAGAGAGAGAGAGAGAGAGAGAGAGAGAGAGAGAGAGAGAGAGAGCTTGAGACGGGGGTAGCAGGGAGGGAGAGAAGGTGGGAGGGAAAGAGTAAGAGAGGGATGTTAGGAAGTTAAAAGGATGAAGGAAGAAAATACCGGACAGACCTGGTGAAGGGAGGATGGGAGGAAAAGAGAGGAGAGAGTATAGAAGAAGAGAAGGTAGGAGGAAAGAGGAAGAGAGAGAACGTAATAAGGGAGGCCCGGAGGAAAAGAGAGAGGCAGGCTGAGAGGCAGGGAGGGAAGGGAAGAAGAGATATAAGGAGAGAAAGAGAGAGTGAGGAAGGCAGAGTTGCTCAGGAAGAGAGAGAGAGAGAGAGAGAGAGAGAGAGAGAGAGAGAGAGAGAGCGGAGGCTGGGAAGCTGGGAGGAGGGAGGAAGGGAGAAAAGGAGAGTGAGAGGGAGATGGTAGGGGGAGAGTCAGGGAGGATGAAGCCGGACACGAGACGGCTGGGGTCCCTCTGTGCTGGTCTTCCAGGCGCTCTCCACCTCTTCGATCCAGCGCCGCCATTTTGTAAGCTCAGACAAGAGATTTGGAATGTCAGAAATCTTAATTTGCGTTCAAGAAAACGGCATCGCTCACGCTGGCAACGCATACCACTCCCATTCGTAGCCGTAGCCACTCACGGATTTAAGTCGCAAAGATAAATCGGCGGGTTAAATCTGATTATCGCTTAATTACCTGTCACTTTTGATTAATTAGGGCATTTCTGGATCTGGAAGAGGCGAAGTGCGCAGCCTCAGTCACTCCCGCGACCCGCCTGGCCCTTGTGGGAGTCGAGGGAGGAGATGGGGGGGGAACGAGGGGGCAGCAGAAGGAAGGAGGGGATAGGAGCGGCGGAATTTAGGCAGGATGTGAGATGCTGCCCCTTCCTGCTGTTGCTGCTCCCACCACCACCACCACCACCACCAGTACCATGCCCTAGCCTTCCTTCGTCAGTACCCAGCAAAACAAAGCCAGACTAAACCATGCCTCCAGGAAACACCCACAAAATATAATATTATCATCACTGTATATTCTCCCTTCATAAATCATGCATTTCTTAAGACATTATTTTATTGTTTCAGTTGATGTACTTATATTAGTTTCTAAACTTTATATGATACTCTGATGTTCTGCTGACGTCTTTATGAAAACCATCACACTTTATTACAGTATTGTGCATTTTCTTTTTACGTTGTAATAGATAACCATATTTTCTGACAGTCTTCACTCTGCTAAGGAGAATATACTAATTCATTATCTATTTTCTTTAGTGTGATATAACGTGACAACAACATTTAAATATGGGGTCACTTTGACGATAGTGTGTCAGATCATCTCTAAAAAAGGGCTAAAATTTATAGAAGGTCAGACTGTGTGTCCCTGATGTATGTTTAGTAGAATATGATTTAGTAAAGAATCAACACTTTTTTATACGTCCCTCTGAATTGGGACATATAAACGTTCCATCTAACTCAGACGACCAGAGTCTTACCATTTTAATGATTAATCAAGTGCAAAGTGGCGGCACTCATAAACATGTAAGTTCCGTGTAAATAAATTAAACCGTCTGGGAATTGTTGGGATAAAGTGTTCGTTTTTTCCCCCACATTAGTCCCCAAACCCTTACCCAGTACAGATGAAGTTGTTACATTACTCCCTCGTGTGAATCTTTCCCCATCTGGGTCTCATGTCGCAATTCGTGAAGCTTGTGTGTATAAGTGTGCCTGTGTGTGTGTGTGGGTGGATGTATGTTCTATATAATTATGCATGTGAGGGTATGAGTGTTTGGGTTTTTTTATGTGTATGGGTTTGCATGTATTATTTGTTTATGTGTGTTTGTGACCTGACTGGACCTCTGTACATGAGTGAAGTGAAGCTTATGTCTGAAGCTGGAACATAAATAAGAATGTAGAACAGAACTGATTAAAGTGAGCGATTTAATGGTGACGTTATCCTCCCCGCAATACTATGAAATGCGATAATACCTTTCTGTCGCTGAGACCAGAAGGTGTAATTTGTCGATGTTAATATTTGGACGATTAAGCTTACTGAAATTATTATATCTTCACAAGGCTAAATTGCTGTACAGTCGCTACCAATAGTTTCTGGTCATAGTCTGCATAATAATCCTTGCTACAGATGCATTCCTGTTGCAGATTAATATTAAGGTTAATCTTATGACAGTATTCCATTGTCATTTAACCACTCATTTATTTAACTTATTCTTTATATAAGTATTGTAAGTAATTTTCTCTTCCTGATGCGGAATACCACTACTACTACACTTATCGAGTTTAGTTAGTGCCAGTATACGAGGCATTATGAGTGTTCATATATTGAGGGTGAATTGGATGCTACAGGTTTCTGCAAATTATGTCACGAAACATCTTACCTCATTGTACAGTATATGCCGGTTTGTTGTCACAGGATGAAGGAAATTAATCTCCTCCATTTCGCCAGCAAACCATGCCCTCGTTAAGAATATGAATATAGTTAGTGTACGTTTCCAAATTTTGAGAGTGTCACATCCTTCTCTTTCTGTCACCCTGGCCAGCTGTGGGAGTGTACTGTATGGTGGTATGTGGTCACGTGTCTCTCCAAAACTCTACTTTAGACAGACTGCAGCATTTTACCTGTATCAAGGTCCAAGTTGCCACACACACACACACGCACGCGCCCGGATCTACGGTCGAATGTTACGATTTGCGAACTGACACCCAGCTGCAGAGTGACTGACATGAGGAAACCTCCCGAATACAGCAGCTTAGATGTAGAAGCTTGAAGTAAAAAAATTGTCACCTTTAAAAATGGATGCACAGCACACGTAAACAATTAAATTCTATATCAAACCATAGACAACGAATACCAACACTTAACAGGGAACGAACTATCCATCTACCACTGAAATGTCATGAGTCTATACTGGATATGACTTACTCAACCCACCCATCTAGATACGAACAAATAAGCCTAATACAAATCTTAATCTTATGTTTTTTCTATCATCAGTATAATTTCATGTTTATCTGTCTAAAGTTTTACAAAGGAGACTAAACCAAGAAGTAAACTAGAGGAAACTACTCGTATTTTTTTTATTAGATTAGAGACTATAGAATATTTTGTAAAACTGGTAACCAATCTACAAACACCACCTTCATCTTTTCTTCTTCGAGTTAACTTTTCATATTTCGTGAACGTACTACTAATCTCTGTTATACTTTCTCCTTTTGAGTTAGTTTATACGTTCATATACGGAAAACGGTAATCTTAACTTTATTTTATTCATCGAGTATTTTTTTTATAGGTATAATCTTTTAGTTACTTTTTTCTCTGAGTAAGTTATAATCTTTTTCGTGTGTGAAGGAATTCATCTTATGTTCACGTTCATGTGTGTAAGTATTAATCTTTCTTTCACGTTCATGTGTGTAAGTAATCATTTTTATTTTCACGTTCATGTGTGTAGGCAATAAATCTTTACTATAAGGGGGCAGGTATATATCTTTATTATAAGGGAGTAGTATGTATATATCTTTATTATAAGAGGGTAGGCATTTATCTTTATTATAATTGGGTAGATAGTATCTTTATTATAATTGGGTAGGTTGTATTTATCTTTATTATTAAGGGAGTAGGTATTTTATCTTTATTATAAGGGGATATGTTTTTATTTTTGTTACAAGGGGTTACGTACTTATCTTTATTATTATAAGGGGGTAGGTAGAGTTGTACAGTACATAGATAGAGTAGATGTAACTCTGGTAAGGCCCTCACCATCTCTATACTCTACCACCGTCATGTACCTTTCGTTAATATTAATGCCACGACGTACACCCTATTCACTTTACCCAAGCCAAATTTCTGCTACATATAATTTCCACTTGTGTTGAGAGAAGGAGGGAGGTTGAGAGAGAGAGAGAGAAAGAGAGAGAGAGAGGGAAAGAGAAGGAGAGTACCGTGACGTCACCTCGATGCTGAGTGCTGACTGGCTGAGGTGGAGCGGTGGGCGTGGCTATGCATAACTAGCAGAGAGGCACCTTGAGTTCTTCCCCAGTCTCCCCCTCCCCTCCTCTCCCTTAACTCCTCTCCCTTACCCAGCCACCTTTGCCTCGTCTCTCCCACCACCACCACCTTCTTCCTCTTCTTCTTCTCCTCCTCTTCCTCCTACTACTGCGTCCCCGTCTCCTCCTCTTCTGCCTTTCCTTCCTCAAGTAAAAGAGAGAGAGAGAGAGAGAGAGTACCTTATGAAAAGATAATCATATAGCCATTGGATTAATATGATTCGTGATTATATCCTCATTCATATCCATGTTAATTTTCATATTAGTTTTCTTATACTTAATCTCTTATTCTTATCTTATTAATTTTATCCTTCATCTTATTTTGATTCCTGTTTTCCTTCTCGCATTCGTCCATATTCTTCCATTCATATCCATTACTTCGTTCTCTATTTCCTAGCATCGATTTCTTCTTCGTCAACACCAATGTACACTCGCAATCCAAAATATGTATCCAGACTTGCTTCGAATAGCCTGATCGAGTATTAACTAAACAAACTCAAGCAAATATTACATACATAGGATAAGCCTTGTAATGGGTTAACTATAGTATGCCAAATGATTCGAAACTTCAACAACAAGACCTGGATGGATACATATCTTGGATTGGGAGTGTACACCAGTAAAACGGAGGATAACGCTGCTGATAATTACATCCCTTTGAGATAATAGTAATTGGGCTGATCACGACATGGAGAGCGTATTGTTGGGGACGGTACTTGAGAAATTGCCCCCCTGTAATTCTTAATGGAGGTCTTCAATTAGTTGCTGGCTATGAATGTTCCCCCAGCCAGGATAGTGAGTCCCAGCCAGCCAGCCCCCCCCTCAGCCAGCCCCCCAGTCAGCCAGCCAGCCATACGTTCAGCCAGTTAGCTATATAGTCATTCAGCCATTTAAATATCTTAGTCTACAGTTGTTATATTTTCGCTTAGCCATGCAGTTACTTCGATATATAGCCACCCAGCCATACAGCCAGTTATACATACAGCCATACGATCCAACAGTCACTCAGCCATAAAGCCACTCAGCCATAAAGCCACTCAGTCATGGAGCCACTCAATAGTTCAGCAACTCAGCCATGTGAATAATCAACCAAGACACTTCTTTTTACAGGGTTGGTGTGTGTACTGTGCTGAGTTGAGTGCACTTAATTAACACAGTATGGGTGGGAACAAGTGCTAAATTAAACATACTTAGCACAGTATTGGTGTGGTGTATTCTTAGCACAGTACTGGGAAGAGAACAGCGTAGAACTGAATATAATTATTACAGTTCTGGTGAGAGTGTATTAAAATGGAACTGGATTTGGTCTAGATAACATGAAGGCGATGGGAGGACACTAAATCAACTAAATGAAGACAGCATGTTTCTCTGATATATTTTACAAGACTCAGAAGTTACCTAATTTGCCAATGATATAAATTGAGTAGTTTTTCTTTCTGGCATAAATATCTCAGTACCACCATCACCACCATCACCAACCAGCCCAACAACTACCACCATCATTACTACTACCACCACCATCACCACCCCACAAACAACCACCACCATCATTACTACTACCATTACCACAATCACAAACAACCACCACCATTATTACTACCACCACCACAATCACCATCACCACCCCAACAACAACCACACCATCATTACCATCACCATCACCACCCACTCCAACAACAACCACTACCATCATTACTACCACCACAACCACCACCACTGATACACGACTCTACAATCCTAAAGACTCCTACCACGTACAAAAAAAAGCTCACCGTATTACCTGATAATAACCCGGAATGTAATTACGAGTAAAGGAATTGCTATCACCGTATTGTAATTGTGTAGTGAGCCAAGAGAACTTAGTGAGTGCACGGCTATAATGGGCGGCTGGAGAATATGATACACACTGATGGAATTACGGCATTATCACTGGGTATTATTATTATGAGTACGTTACAGTCAGAAGCCAGAGGTGTGTCCCCTGTTTTGCCAGAGGTCAGTGTGTGTGTGTGTGTTTGTTTCTTGACTCGTGTGGTGTTTATTTTCTTGCCATGCACGATCCAAACACTATTGCTGTGCTATAAAGAATCTGTTTTGCTGAATTGATTTCTTTTTAGTGTGAATACATCAAATGTTTGAATCCAGGGAACTTGAAAGTAATCAGCATACGAAAAGATTATGTAGACCTCATCTCACATTGGAGTTGTTTGTGTACGAGATGAAAGAGAAAGTCAAATGAAACTCGTAGTAAACTGAGGTAAGGAATTGATACATAAATTATCTTGCAAGACAAAGTTAAAATATTCATCCTGATACATGAATTTATTTATAGGGAGAAGTGAGGGAAGAGGAGAAGGCTTATGGTACAATCGTAAGGTGTATGTACCCTGCTGAGACAAACAGTGGTCCCTGAACATGTAGGTGACGTGTGCTGCTGTGAGAACTGAGGAGGAGGGGGAGGAGGAGAAGGAGAACGGGACTGAGGGAGAACTTACTTAATCTTCCGTGATGTACTATCATTCACCCAAGACGTGTGGGAAGGGTGAGAGGACCAGACGGGGATTATAAGGAAATTACTCTAGGTCGCAATAATTCTGCAGAGGTAGGAATTACTAACCTGAATACTGGTGGGTGTGGCGTGAGTTGTAACCGAGTTCCTAATGTTACAAGGCCATCTTAGGAGTATAGATAGTTATAAAGTAATGGATTACTACTTTGCAGCCTCCTCGTTAACTAGTACTAGTTCTCTCTCTCTCTTTTTTTTCTTTTACTCCCACTCTCTCTCTCTCTCCTTCCCTCCTTCCCCGATACTCTCTCTCTCTCTCTCTTCTTTTACTCCCACACTCTCCTTCCCTCCTTCCCCTACTCATCTCTCTCTCTCTCTCTCTCTCTCTCTCTCTCTCTCTCTCTCTCTACGTGCCCGCCAGCCCAGCCTCCCCCACGGAACCAAACGCCAATATATTCTTAATCCCGAAATACTAGTGGCAGGCGGGGGAGACTTTCAATGGCAGGTCTTTACCATAGGGAGTGTTTGAAAAGGAAGGGCCCGGTTATTAACTTGGCCGAGGAGAGGAAAGGAGAGGAGAGAAAGGGGGGAGAAAAGAGTATGTGTGTGTGTGTGTGTGTGTGCTTGAGAGAAAGACAGAGGGGTTGGTTGTGAGGAGAAGGGAGGGATAGAGGAAGCAAGTGAGAAGTTAAAAGAGAGAGAGAGAGAGAGAGAGAGAGAGAGAGAGAGAGAGAGAGAGAGAGAGAGAGAGAGAGAGAGAGAGAGAGGAGGGGCGAAGGGAGAATTAAAGATAGAAGAAGACTCAGGAAGGGGTGAAGAAGGGATGAATAAAGGAGGCGGAGAGAGAGAAGTAGAGGAACAAAAGGGGAACTGAAAAGGGAATAGCAAAAAAAAAAAAAAAAAAAAAAATGAATTAGAAAAAGATATATACTTACACAGGTACCCATGTAGTATAAACAAAAAAAAAAGAGAGTAAACAAAAGAGAAACAAACAAACAAACAGACAGACAGACAGACAGGAAGCCAGACACACAAACAGACATAGCTACAGGCAGAGAGGGAAGGCAAGAGAGTACAATATTTGTCCCACACTAGCACACACACACACACACACACACACGCTCACACATACACACACACACACACACCACGCCGCCACCCTCACAGTAAAGTTCAACCCAATAACTTTTACTCCGGTTGGTGGGTCGTGATTGGTGTGTGTGTGTGTGTGTGTGTACATACCTGTGTGTGTGTGTGTGTGTGTGTGTGTGTGTGTGTGTGTGTTCATACCTGTGTGTGTGTGTGTTCATACCTGTGTGTGTGTGTATATATCTGTGTGTGTGTGTGTGTGTGTGTATGAGTGTTTATTCATGTCATGTGTGTACTTGTATTTGTGTACTTGTGTGTCTGTTTGAATATGTAATGTTTATGTATGAATGTGTGAAGAAAAAGACCATGCTTAATATTGAAAGAAATCGCTAGAAGGAGTGTATGTTAGGGCTGACAATCGGGTATTAGCTTGACACTCCATAGAATGGCTCCTTGCACCAAGGTTAACTGAAATGACTTGTGAAGGGGAGCTCAGAGTTTTGTGGATTTGAAAGGGGGAGTGAATGTGAGTATAAACTATTTTACTGGGTATTTCTGTCCCTCCTTTTGTTATATACTGGTTTATTTTCGTTCTTGGCCTTGGAGCTCCCAACCACTTGTAAACAGGGGTTGGAGGATTCATGATGATGATGATGTGAGAAGGAGACAGGGAAGGATACACTGTAAATTATTATTAGCTTAGGATTGTTGCCGTTCAGTAAGGATTCATTCTTCAATAACGTCTTCAATTTGATGACGTTTACATTATGTCCACTAACTTGTTCGATGCGCTCAAAATCGAATCAATGGTATAATTACTATTGTAGTACTCGTAATGTTCCTTAATGTCCTCCTGTCTCTCTGTAACTGTGTACCATATGCCAGACCCTGACGTATAGATGTTCATAATTACTTTGATATGTGTTTCAATATTTTTCCTAATATAGACATTTGATTCATGCTCATGTCGATGTCTAGATCATTATTATGAACATGAAACCCAGGTCAGCAGTGGAAGCGCTATAAAAAGAAGCATCTGTATTGTACGTGTCTATTTAAGGGCTTTGTTGTGATCTCTTGGAACATAAGCTTTGACCTTCCATGAGACACAGAGCGTATTTGAGTAATTAGAGGGAGTGACAACCCTTATATCGGAGCCTCAGTGTGAGCATCCACGTCACACCAGCACCACCACCACCACCACTACCACCACCACCACCACCACCACCACTACCACCACCACCACCACCACCACTTCTACCTCCCTCACTGCTCCCCCATCACTACCTCCCTCACTGCTCCCCCATCACTACCTCCCTCACTGCTCCCCCATCACTCACTCACTCACTCACTTTCTTTATGCTAACTGTTCGTTTATTTGTCTATAATCATTACAGTACACCCACTCAGAATACACTGCAGGAGTCGGACCCAACACGTGGCACTTCAGATCTGCCAGGTACGCAGGGAGAATAGAGGCAATTGTTGCTTTTCACTTCTTAGCAGATGAAATTAATCTCCTAATGCTCAGTACCATTGAATTTTCCTTTATCTATTCTTTGGGCATAATAAAGCGTTGGCTTGAAATTTTTCATGTTGAATTACATATACTGTACTTTACACTAAAACTACTCGATATTTATACCAAAAGGCCTTCCCTGACCACTATGGGTTGTAAGCTTTTTTATCCTGTTATTCGTTCACGCGTTAGAAATGGCAATCATACAAAATTTCCACACACACACACACACACACACACACACACACACACACACACACACACACACACACACACACACACACACACACACACACACACACACAGTGGATAACACCTGTGCAGCGACAGGCGTTTTGACCTCACAAGCTCCCGACGCGGTGAAAAAGGTGTAATCGGGAGGTGAGCGAAGAGAGGACAGGCGAGGCGAGGCGAGGCGAGGCGCGGGGAGAACCAGGTGTGAGTGTGGCAGGATAATTGGGCAGCGAGTTTTAGCACTGGAAGTGAGTGGTGGTGGACAGAGTGGACAGGAGAGAAGGGAGCGAGCGAGAGAGCGAGGGAGGGAGGGAGGGAGGTAGGTAGGTAGGTAAGGGAATCCAGTTGGGAGTGAAGGAAGGAGGGAGGAATGGAGGGAGGCAAGGGAATAGGTTTGGAAGGAGAGAGGAAGGGAGGGAGGGAGGTAATGGAATCGAGTTGGGAGTGAGGGAAGGAAGAAAGAAGGGAGGTAGGATAGGAAAAAGAGACATGAAAACAATGGAAGGTGGGAAAGTTTCCGCAATGACTTATACTGACAATGTTATTCGTGTCTTATAGTTTTCTCTTTTTATCTTCACATTTTCTTTTTCGTACTTACTTATACTTACTTTTTATTCATTTTCTCATACATACCATCTCATTTTCAGGTTACTCGTCCCTTCATAATTGTGTTCTACCAACTTTTCCATTTTCTATTCATAGTCTCGTCTCATGTGTCGTACCCAAAGAGAAAATCAACAAGACAATAATGTTTTTTTCTCTCCAACTCAAAAAAAGAGAAAACATTTTACATACATTTATGTCAAAAGGATACAAACAAGTAAATCTGTATCAAAATGAAAAAAAGAAAAACTGATATATAAATAGTTAAGTAATATATAGATAGAATAACCAAATAGATTAATAAATAGATATATAAACAGATTATTTCCAAATATATAAATAAATACAAACATAGGTAGATAAACAAATAATTCATGCACAAACTGAAGTACAGGAAATGTCTCTTACTGCATGTTATTCCCTCACACAGCTGCTGCCATCCTCCACCACACAGGTAAAAGTTACAGTTTTAACCGAGTATACTCTCTCTCTCTCTCTCTCTCTCTCTCTCTCTCTCTCTCTCTCTCTCTCTCTCTCTCTCTCTCTCTCTCTCCTCCTCCTCCTCCTCCTCCTCCTCCTCCTCCTCCTCCTCCTCCTCCTCCTCCTCCTCCTCCTCCTCCTCCTCTTCCTCCTCCTCCTCCTCCTCCTCTTCCTCCTCCTCCTCCTCCTCTTCCTCCTCCCCTCTCCCTCCCCCCCTCTCCCTCCCTATCCCTCGTACCCTCTCTCTTCCCTGTCCCTCCCTTCACCCTCCTCTCCCCCTTTCACTGGACTCTCGGACTCTCATTTGGCATTCCCAGCGAGCCGGGTATATATCACTTAGCGAAAAGTTTGCATAATTGAATGTTTTATACGAATATGAATGCTTTGGAACTTATTAACATTCTGAGGGGAGGGAGGGAAGGAAGGAGAGGTGATGTGGGGGAGAAAGGGAAGGTGCATGAGGTAGTGTGTATGTGTATCAGTGTGTGTGTGTGTGTGTGTGTGTTTGTGTAGAAAGATTTTATTGGTGCTGTTTTATCATTAAGTAGTGGTGGAGTTGGTTGGTTGGAGGGTGGGGGGTGGGGGGTGGGGGGGGGGCTGAGAGAGGGGGAGGGGGGGGGTTGAAAAGGGGTTGTTGGATGCCTGCAGAAATTTCTTGCACACTGGGTTGGCATTTTATTTTTGTGTGGATGTTTGAGCGTGTGTTTATGATTTTTGCGTGGATTGTTTAGGTTTTGTGTGTGTGTGTTTGTGTGTGTGCGTGTGTGTTTGTCTGTGTATGTCTGTCTACGCCTGTGTGTGTCTGTGTTTGTGTGTCTGTGTCTGTGTGTATTGGAGGAGAAATCTTTTATTGGTGTATAATGTTTTATTTTCAAGTAGAGGGACAGACGACTGTTGATGTTTTCTTCCTGGGTGAGTTGGCATTGTTTACGTGGCTGTGTGTGTGTGTGTGTGTGTGTGTGTGTGTGTGTGTGTGTGTGTGTGTGTGTGTGTGTGTGTGGTTTTGTTTCTGACTGAAGGGCCGCTTGTCTTTGTGGATATATATATTCAGTTTTAAGTGTAGTTGTGTTGTGTGTATGGTTGTGTGTACACTGCAAGTTTTTCCATATTAGTGTGCGAGTCTTTGAAAGCTTTTGATTTTAGGGTTAAACTGTTTTTTATGTACGGTATACATAATGTGCTTTAGTTGTAATGAATATACGAGTACATAGCAAACTTGACGTACAGGATAATATGTTCATTCAATAAATATATATATAAATTTTTTTTTAAATGTGTGTGCTGGAGGGGATGTTATATTTTAGTGTTAGCATATGCATATAAGATTTGTATACGCATATCCCCTCTGTATGAAAGTGATAGGTATTGTTATTCTTAGTAATTCATATGTATGTTATAATCACCGATTTTTGTTAAATGTACTTGGAAACAGTGAATTAATGATCATCTCAGTCTTGTATATCCTTCTAACTTTTACCTTTTTTCAAGTATTTTCTCCAAGATATCATTTAGCCAGTGACTAATTACTCCTGAATCTAACTAAGCCTTCTTTTCAACTTTTTATCTTCTCAGACTCCCAATATTGTTCTCCCTTCACAATCGTTCTTCTCTCTTGACCAGTCTTGCCCTTCCCCATCTGGCCTCCTTCCTCATCCTAACATTACTCATATCCTTTCTTCCCTCCCTTCCAGATTATCTCTCCCATCCCTCCTCCTCTTCTTACCAGCAGTCGTATCTCCCCAGCTTCTCTATCTCACACACACACACACACACACACAGCATCCACACACACACTTATACACACAGCATCCACACACACTAACGTCTAGCCGGCCATTGTCCCTCCGTCGACTTAACCCGACTCGAGGGAGCGAGGACAACAAGGCAAGGACGTCAAATTAGGTCCAGGCTGCAGTAATTGAGGGATCGGTGAGAGGCTCCGGCAACATATGTACAGTCGAGGCCAATAGTTCGTGTCTACCAGTTTCGAGCGAGCTGTACGGAAAGACGGAGGAAGATGATGTCCACAGAGTTAACTGAGCACTGCATCTCACTCACTCTTGGTTCGAGGCCATGGGAGATGGTGGGTGGGTATGAAGAAGTACTGAGTACGAATGAACAACAAGTAACGTTCAGAACTTTCGTATAAATATCTGGTACAGCCGAAATATAAAAATCATCCAAATTTTCATTCTACAACAATTTAGGTTATAGTTTAAAATATTTTGCCCCTTAGTTAGCACCATAATCATGGAGTGTTTTAATTTCGACTGTACATAACGATGCATTACTAGCATCCTACTGTTTGGAACTCTGACCTCAGTTTCAGTGTGGTTAGTTGTACTTAATTATTGAATATAAAGACTTCACGATTTATGTTTTCCATTGTACAGTTGACCAAGTAGAAAGTGCAAGAAAAATCTGGCTGTATATGGCAACATCTTCACCACCACTCAAAGTTCAGCCAATCACTTTCCACCTTACATTGGCTCTTGGTTCCCAGTGATTCATTTATAAAGATACGAGGACTTATTACAAAGAACTGACAGGTGTTGCCATATACAGCCATATTAATTTTGCATTTCCTACTTGCTCAACTGTACATACATGGTTGTTCATCTGTACATCTGAATGCAAGACAGCAAGTGGACCACGTACGATGCCGAGAATTGCATGCAGCCGTCGAACTAAATTATGGTCATCGTCTGGCTCTTGTACAAGACCCTAAGATCTGTATATCATCCGACACATGTGCGTCCGACTGGTGGCAGCAGCAGCTGAGAGGAGAAATGCAAGAGAGTATTGAATTGGAGATGAAGGATGAAAGGCACTTTGAGAAGCAGTGGGTGTCTTAGTGAGATGGGGGCAAAGGAGGAGGAGGAGGAGGAGGAGGAGGAGGAGGAGGAGGAGGAGGAGGAGGTGGGTGAAGTGAAGGAGATGATGGTAGAGGAACGAGATGGGAATGGTAGCAGAGAAATGAGAGGAGTGAGGAAGACGTTAGTGTTGGTGGGAAGAGGCTGAGAGAATGTACTGGGGGGTGATAGAGATCATAGAGAAAATGAGGTGGGGGGAAAAGAGGAAGAAGTGGTAATGACAGAGTAAAAGAATTAGTAATGATAGGTCGAGGTTGAGGTTAGCTAGGTAGAGAAGGTGGTACAGTATTATACGTAAGCACAGGAATCACTCTTTCTATTTAGAGTTTACTTCCTTTATTCTTTCTAAAATTTATATCCTTGTTTAAAGCAAATGAAGTTTTTTGTACATTTATTTTCTCATATCCAGAATATAAAATGGGTACCACAGGCAGTCTTCATCACCTCTTTCCTTCGCCACATACGATTGCACTGACTGACTCTAATACTCCACCCGAGCCACACAAGACCTGCGAAATACGTCGAGTGATGCTGGTGGTGTTGGACGCAGCATATTTTTTTCCCTTCAGGTTTATTCGAGGACATTTTGGACCCCGACATTTCCTTACATTTCCTCACTTTTCGGAGGCGGCATTGCTACTGCTACTACTGGTGGTGGTGCTGTGTTGTGCCGCCGCGTTCCCCAAATACTATGAATTGTAAATGTCTCTTCAGGGTTGCTTATCACATTTAAAATTCGTTTGTATCTCTGGCGTATCTGTATGCATGCGTTTCTCGGCCAAACAAGGTGGCGGGAAAAAAGAATCCCATTTCCCTCCCGCGAATCAGATTTGCTGCCACACACATTGGTGGTTCGGAAGTGTGAGAGTTGGCGAGATTTGTGGCGAAATACGAGTGACATAGTTTTGCCGGCTTTCTGGGGTGGAATTATGTTTCTGGGAGGAGAATACTTTAGGGCTCTGTTGACTCGGTGGGTGGATGGATGGGCCAGGCTGGGTTGGTGTAGTCTAGGGGGGTTTTCTTGCAGTTCTTTATCTCGAGGGTTGAATTACAGTCTCAGTGTGTTACTTTGGCTCATTTCCTAACCTGACTAATTTGGAATATGGGATCGGGAATTGCGAGTAACCTTTACGAAACTTAGTCAGCAAAAGAACACATGTAGGATGTAGTCTCATATCAAATATAACAAAATTTAATAAGAACTACACAAACCTCAAAAAATGCAAGAAAACTTTTCCTCTGCTCCAACTCTGAAGACTTTTGATTTCTTGCATTGTTTGGTAAATTTTAGCCCTTTATGTTCGCTAAAAACATGTGATCATTTTCAAGGTCAAGATTACAGTGATTGAAATATGTAGGAGAGGTTCGTAGGACTCAACAACACATCTTGCAAAGTAAAAGAGAGACGAGATCATATATGTATATAGTCTGTCATGTCGTCTCATTGCTCTTGAGAGTTTATAATATTACTGACAAAGTCTCTCTCCTATCAGTAAAATCTTGTATAATGAAGAAATGCTTACCAACTATTAATGAATCCTGAAGTGGTTGGAATATTTAGACTTCATCTCATTACAACAGAAGACATTACCTTACCCGGAGGTCTTGTATTGTAATCAGCTTTTGCAGTGTTTTTTCCATAAATTATTGAGTAGTACTTTCATTCTTGTAAAGAATATAAATATCAATAAAATTTATTAAAATTATAGTGAAAAAAAAAACAAGATATGAAGATGAAAAGAATACAGAGTTCTCACTGTAGTGATGTTAAGAGAAGCTTAAAATGCAATACCATGTAGTTGACAGCAAATGATAAATAGGCTAAATAAGATATACATTTACACAAACACCACTTTATGAATGTAATCTAAACAGCATTAAAACCAACAGATAAGTAAATCAATTAAAATATAACAATATTTTGCACAATAGACAAAAAACTGTATACGGTACAGGTAAAAAAAAAATATATATATGAACAGAAGGACTTAATTTCTAACAGCAATAAGAAAACAAGAATAGGTAAACATCCAAGCTGTTGTGAAGCAAGAGAATCATAGAATATGAAGGTAACAAGAAGCACATTGGAAAAACAAACAACAAAAAGCAACTAGAGTGGACGGAGACGGAGGAGGGTTGGTCTGGATGTGGCTGGTCGTGGTGGGGTCTGGTGGTGAGGGGCCAGTTGAGTGACAGTGGCTGGAATTTTTAAAAGGGAGTAGTGTTTACACTTTTGGACTCTTTTTCGCAGTGTCAGCTAGAGGAGAGTTTTTGTTTCCCCAACACGCACACGTTCCGTCCCGCTGCCGGTCTGTCTGTCTCTTTCTGTCTGTTTTTCACTCTCTCTAGCTCTCTTTGTCTGTCTGTCTCTTTATGTCTGTTTTTCACTCTCTCTAGCTCTCTTTGTCTGGTTGTCTCTTTCTGTTCGTCTTATTATTTTTGTTTGATTCACTCTCTGTCTATGTGTTTGTCTGCCATTCTGTGTGTGTGTGTGTGTGTGTGTGTGTGTGTGTGTGTGTGTGTGTGTGTGTGTGTGTGTGTGTGTGTGTGTGTGTGTGTCCCTTTCTGCTGACAATTGAAACATGATTGAGACCAAGTGAGAGGGAGACAAAAGAAGGTAAGGACAAGGAAGGCGATGAGAGAACAGGTAAGGGGAGGAGGACAGGTGGGGGCAAATTGGATGGTGAGAGGTGATGGATGACAAAAGAGGGGAAGGCAAGTGAGGAGAAGGTAGATAGGTGGTTGGTTGGCGGGGGGGGGGAGGGGGGTGAAGAGGGAGGAGGGCAGGTGAGACAAGGTGGTGTCAATTACCGTAATACCCTCACCTGTCTCACCTCGCAGGTATCTGTCTGTCTGTTTGTCTGTCTGTTTCTCTTACACACACACACACACACACACACACACACACACACACACACACACATAGATGGTCGCATTAAACTTCAACAACACCTTTCTATATAATATAAATAGTTTTTCAAAATTTTCATATTCATTTGAAAGTAAAAAAAAAACTTTCTAATTTGATTTTATGACTGTAGTATGGTCTCGGTATCTTTTGCTCATCCCTGAATTCTGCTTACGGTTTACAGAATTATACATTTTACCGATATCATCCCTTGCAATTTTAGTGAACATGAAAAACTCTCTGTTGAAAAAGATGTTAACTACACTTACTTTGTTCATTATTTTCGTTAGCCATAAATAAGTGACACAATGTACGATATTCCATTCCATACCTAGAATATAATTTTTTATGTTGGTCTGAGTTGGGTGTGGTTGGGAATGTCATCAAGGCAACAACAACAATATGAAATGGTTCCACTGGTCTAGGTTATCCCAGACAGCTCTCCCCCATTCCCTCCCACTCTGTCTGTCACTTCCTCCCTCCCTTCCTCACTTACTCTCTCCCTCCCTCCTAATATCCATCCTCCTGGCCCTCATCTCATCCCTTCCTCACTTCATCCCTTCCTTACTTCATCCCTTCCTTACTCCATCCCTTCCTCACTTCATCCCTTCCTCACTTCATCCCTTCCTTACTCCATCCCTTCCTTACTCCATCCCTTCCTCACTCCATCCCTTCCTTACTCCATCCCTTCCTTACTCCATCCCTTCCTTACTTCATCCCTTCCTTACTCCATCCCTTCCTTACTTCATCCCTTCCTTACTCCATCCCTTCCTTACTCCATCCCTTCCTTACTCCATCCCTTCCTTACTCCATCCCTTCCTTACTCCATCCCTTCCTCACTCTATCCCTTCTATATTCCATACCTTCTTTCCGCTTTTCACAATTTCCTACTTTCCTTTTTATCCTACATTCAATTTTCATTACATTATTGTCCTCCTTTTTTATTTTGTCGCTATCTTTCCCACTCTCTTTCCTTTCCTTTCATTTAATCGTTCCACCCCTTCATCTTACCTTCTATTCTTACTGAACATTCCCATTCTTCCCTACAGCTTGCCCTTCCACTCTCCTGCTTGTTTTTCCCCATTCCTTCCTTCCTTCCCTCCCTCACACTTCTCCTTCCCTCCCTCCTTTCTTCCCTCCTTCCTTCCTTCCTTCCGCTTCTCCTACCTCCTTTCTTCCCTCCCTCCTGCTTCTCATCCCTCCTTTCTTCCCTCCCTCCTGCTTCTCCTCCTTCCTTCCCTCCCTCCCGCTTCTCCTCCCTTCCCTCCCTCCCTCTCTCCCGCTTCTCCTCCTTCCCTCCCTCCATCCCTCGTCAAGTCTGGTGAGTGGGGAGGAGGAGGAGGAGGAGGGGAGAGGAGGCGTTACGTCACCTCTCTCACTCCCACTAATGGATTTTTCTCCTTCCATTGCAGGTACTGGCGACCGCTGGAACGAATATATATCCCTTAGTCGGCTCTTCCAGGCTGGTGGTGGTGATGGTGAGAGAGTGGTGGTGAGAGAGGTGGTGTTAATGGTGGAGATGATGGTGGTGGTTTTTAATGTGGGGATGATAGTGGTGGAGATGATAGTGGAGGTGTTAATGATGGAGGTGAATAGGTGTGGTGTTAATAGTGGAGATGATGGTGGTGATGATGATAGTGGTGATGGTACTGGTGGAGATGATACTGGTGGTGTTAATAGTGGTGGTATTAATGGTGGAGATGATAGTGGTGATGATGATAG
>JAWQEG010007791.1:0-5000 GCA_033782935.1 Petrolisthes cinctipes
AATGAGGAACTATATGAGTGTATGAATGAGGAACTATATAAGTGTATGAATGAGGAACAATGAGTGTATGAATGAGGAACTGTGAGTGTATGAATGAGGAACAATGAGTGTATGAATGAGGAACTGTGAGTGTATGAATGAGGAACTGTGAGTGTATGATGAGGAACTGTGAGTGTATGAGTGTATGAATGAGGAACTGTGAGTGTATGAATGAAAAACTATGAGAGTATGAATGAGGAACTATATGAGTGTATGAATGAGGAACTATGAGTGTATGAATGAAAAACTATGAGAGTATGAATGAAAAACTATGAGTGTATGAATGAGGAACTATGAGTGTATGAATGAGGAACTATGAGTGTATGAACGAGGAACTATATAAGTGTATGAATGAGGAACTGTGAGTGTATGAATGAGGAACTATATGAGTGTATGAATGAGGAACTGTGAGTGTATGAATGAGGAACTGTGAGTGTATGAATGAGGAACTGTGAGTGTATGAATGAGGAACTATATGAGTGTATGATTGAGGAACTATATGAGTGTATGAATGAGGAACAATGAGTGTATGAATGAGGAACAACGAGTGTATGAATGAGGAACTGTGAGTGTATGAATGAGGAACTATATGAGTGTATGAATGATTGGACGAGTGGCTAATGGACCCCGTTTCCACTTCAACAAAAATAGTAATCATTTTTTTAATCCTCCACTTTATAATTAGCCTCTGCAGCAACTCATAAATTTACGCTCATTTACAAAGCATTTCAAAAAAACTTCATTCGCCTTTTTGTTAATATTTGTGTTTATAGTTATGAGACAAAGTTTATTTTCCTTTCATTTTCTATTTACCAAAAACGAGAACCAAAGGCAAGAAGCCCTCTTATTAATATCATCAACGGTAAATTCTAAAATAACTTACATTTCTTTAGAGAGAGAGAGAGAGAGAGAGAGAGAGAGAGAGAGAGAGAGAGAGAGAGAGAGAGAGAGAGAGAGAGAGAGATTTTTATATATTCCGTTTGAAGGAGCAACAACTTCCCCACCTTTGGTCATAACCTCCCTACCATACCTTCCACAACCCCACCATACCTTCCACAACCCCACCATTCCTTCCACAACCCCACCATTCCTTCCACAACCCCACCATTCCTTCCACAACCCCACCATGTACCTTTCCACAACCTCACCAACCCTGCCATAACCTCCCCACCTCTGCCACAACCCCACCATTCCTTCCACAACCCCACCATACCTTCCACAACCCCACTATACCTTTCCACAACCCCACCATTCCTTCCACAACCCCACCATTCCTTCCACAACCCCACCATTCCTTCCCACAACCCCACCATTCCTTCCACAACCCCACCACCCCTGCCACAACCCCACCACCCCCTGCCACAACCCCACCACCCCTGCCACAACCCCACCACCCCTGCCACAACCCCACCACCCCCGCCATCAACTTCCATTCTATCTCACTCTTTAGAGGCTAATGTAAAATACATCCAACGCTCGAGGCCACCTTTGTTTTTCCTCCTATTTCCACATTACTCAGCCTCACACAATATCCTCTCTCTCGCAGATACACACTGCCTTTCTCACTCACACACAGTACATCTCTCTCTCTCTCTCCTCTCATCTCTCTCTCTCCTCTCTCTCTCCTCCTCTCTCTCTCCTCTCTCTCTCTCTCTCTCTCTCTCTCTCTCTCTCACACACACACACACACACTACCTTCCTTACTCTCACACAGTACCTCTCTCTCTCACACACATTACTCCCCTCTCTTGCACACATACTACCTCCCTCACTTGTCCACTCCATCCTATACCCTTGCACACATACGGTACTACGAGAGCCTCCTTCACATGCCATATAATAAATACAGTTCTCACATACTATACTCACAACCTGTTACACTCCCTCCACTATGGTATACTCTCAATCTAATACAATCAATCGACCTTCACCTATGACCAAACAATTTACACCACCTGCCACACTTCATTAATACATTTTAGATTCATTATACAGTGCCTTCATTCCTCCAAGGTTTGCATCAGGATCAGTGAATAAATATAATAGTATCTTGTTGTTTGGAATAGTTGGGAGGAATCACTACTTGCTCCAGATTTACCAACAACACATTCTACTCGTTTGCCCCCTACATTGCTCACTCTGTCTGGTGTGCTTACTGTCGATCACCTGTACCATACTAGACCTATACTACACTCGACCTACTACTACTACTACTACTACTACTTCTACTACTACTACTACTACTACTACTACTACTACTACTACTACTACTACTACTACTACTACTACTACTACTACTACTACTACTACTACTACTACTACTACTACTACTACTACTACTACTACTACTACTACTACTACTACTGTAAACTCGACCTGCCTCCCCCTAAACCTGCACCATCGATCCCTGCGTCCCTCCCTCCCCTCTTTCCCCTCCGATCCTTTCCTCCCCTCACCACAAGTCTACCAAACCAACCAACCAGCGAACCACCCACACACACACACACACACACACACACACACACACACACACACACTCCTCCTTCACACTCACTCATCTTATTCTCTTCCTTCCTCGCTCATATTTCGTTCCCCCATCCTTTACCTTCTCACGCTTCCTTACCTCTTCCTTTATCATTCCTTTTCTCCTCCCTTATCCTTTCCCAAGCTTCTTCAACCCTGGGAGGCCACAGTGAAAGTTAGGTGTTTTCAAGCTGGAAGTGTATTTACCGATTACAAACAATGTATGGATAATATGAGGCCTTTTTCATCTCTCACATTCTCATTTGTTTCAGTTTATGATAATTAGAAAACGAGTACAAGGAGGGTATAAAATTATCTACATTTTCTCAAGGACCTTCTCTCATTTTTCAATATTTGTGGAACTCACTCACTCACTCACTTACTCTTCAGCCCTCACTCACCTCACGACCTCCCATTATGAAGCCCCAAACAAGAAAGACTGCAAAGCGACGACGACCCATTCTCACGGGTCATTAGCACCTATTTATGCTTATCTTTCAAGACCCTGGTCATGTTTTAGCACCAGGGAGATTCAATGGCTCACCAGGTATTGTTTACATTTGTTGAGCGACCAGCCAGACCTTGGGCCTCGTCACACTGATGCCACAACCTGACGTTTTCTGATCCATAAATCTCCCCCGCACAATCTGGGAAGAGGGTTTGAATCCATTTGCCATCCCTATTCGTATCTTATATCCATTTCTAAAAATTCATTAGTTAATTTTGTGATTTTCTTGAAATTCTTTGAATGGAGAATGTAATCTTCCAATTCCTTCAAACTACGACTGAACAGAACATATACTCCTGTGTTAAGGTAGTCTATTGAATTATTTTTCCTACATTATAAGGAGTTATCAGCAGGTTGGCCTCTAAGAGTTGGTGCCGGGGTCTTTGATGATGAGAAGCCATTTCTCCCCAATGAACCATTTCTTGATGTCAAAGAGTTTTGGTTGAAACTTCTTAGGACTTTCTCGATTATAGTTTATTTTTCTGAAACTATTATAATTATAACATATATATAAATACTTACAGTATATACGACGTTAAGAACTATCTTGATCAACAGAATCTATCCACTCATCCATTCTTGCATGAATTTTTCTTAACTTGAAACATAATATACGTTGCTCATTTCCTACTACAATCCTTGCTGCCAAAGTTGTTGTATGAAATTCGTGTCTAGTTTTGAAGCAGGTGAATTGCTGCATGCCTGCACACAAATTTTGGAATGGCACTGTGCTGTTCAGAGTTACGAGCAACTTTTAGCTCCTAGAACCTGCAATTAACAAACCTGAGCCTCCACAGGGGAATGACCGGGACCAAGTTGATGACTCCACTGTATCACACACCACACCACACCACACACACCATACTGCATAACACAACACCACACACACCATACTGCATAGCACAACACCACACACACCATACTGCATAACACAATACCACACCACACATACCATACTACATAACACAGTACCACATACACCATACTGCATAACACAATACCACACCACACACACCATACTACATAACACAGTACCACATACACCATACTGAATAACACAATACCACACCACACATACCATACTACATAACACAATACAGCACCACACCATGCTACTTAACACCACACTATTCAACCCCAAGCAACACCATACCACATCAAACCATACCAAACCACACACACACCACACCACACCACACTATACCAGACCAGACAATGCTACGATACACACCACGACTGTCTCACACTACAGGATTCACACCTCACCATTCACCACTGTCCAACACACACACACACACACACACAAACACACACACACACACACATTAAAGCGTATACACCAGCAGGATAGCAGGTTGGTTTGTGGGACGTGGAGGTGGTATTGATAGCGGTGTTGTGGTGGTGGTGTTACTGGTAGTAGTGGTGGTGTTAGTTGTCGTGGTGGTGGTGGTGGTGTTGATTCTAAGTGGTATTAACGAGTGGTCGAGGATGGGGATGGTGGTGGTAGTGGTGGTGAGGGTGGAGGTATTGATGGAGGTGGTATAGTGGTGATGGAAGTGGAGTAGTGATGGAGGTGGTAGTGGTGATGGAAGTGGAGGTGGAAGTGGAAGTAGTGGTAGTGGAGTAGTGATGGAGGTGGTAGTGGTGATGGAGTAGTGATGGAGGTGGTAGTGGTGATGGAAGTGGAGGTGGAAGTGGAAGTAGTGGTAGTGGAGTAGTGATGGAGGTGGTAGTGGTGATGGAGGTGGTAGTGGTGATGGAGGTGGTAGTGGTGATGGAGGTGGTAGTGGTGATGGAGGTGGTAGTGGTGATGGAAGTAGAGGTGGGTGATGGTAATGGAGTAATGGGCCCGGCAGCTCGGTGAAGTGTAGTAGCCAAGAACAGATATGGTCGTGGTTTTTCCTATCTCTTCGCTCCAGGAGTCACATGT
>JAWQEG010007791.1:10000-15000 GCA_033782935.1 Petrolisthes cinctipes
CATATATGTTAGGTTCTTGCTGTGTAATCTCTTCACTTTTTCATTCGTATCTTGATTTGTATACAATTCATTGTTTTTCCTGGGTGTGTTCATATTTCTGCAGTCTGTAGTGTAGTTGATTTTTGATGGGTGCATAATCTTTCCCCCTCTTCTGCCATATCTAGTCACTATAGTACAGTCGGAGGCAAAAGTCGTGTCGCCTCACTGATCAGCACTTCATGAATGATAACGTAAAAGCTATATATAATCATGGAACAAACACATTCACCAGACAGAATGGAAATATCAGGGTGGCAATTTAAAAAGCTTCTCTCTGGTTTTTCAGTTTACGAGCCTCTGAAGCTTATATTACCATACTGTCATTCTAGACTTGACAGATGTGGCGTCAGGACTTTTGCCGCCGATTGTACATGCCTCGTTCGTATCCGAAAGGAAGGACTAGTTCGAATCTCTTCCAACAATTTCACTTCTAGATAAGGCAAAATATGTACTGTACAGCCGTTACAGGTGATAGGAAACTTTTACATCTGTCGCTTCTTTCTCACCAAAACATGTGCACGAACATTTTTTTTATATACGTCCAATGACTTCCACATGAAAACACCACAACTAAATATTCATGCGTAGTCACAGGTATGAAACTCAGCATTGCAAGTTATACATATTTCCCAATCTCCCATGCACCCCATTGTTACTGGTGGCTATTACATGGAAAAGAGATACATTGTTGGGAGCTTTCTGTTCTGGGTGAGTTGAAAGGCTAAAGATTCCTCCAAACTTGCTACAAAACAAATCACTCTACTCGTAATTAGCTGAAGTACAGCCACAATCAAATAACCACCGACACTTTCCTTCCATCGTGCAAATAAATCAGTATCATATCAAAATATAATCGTACAACATCTTACGTCAACTCAACCCCCTCATTCATTATTATGAGGTGCTGCAAAATCATACACGTGTTGTTCTTTATTATCAAGATATTTACTACGATGGAAGCAAAGTGTCGGTGGATATTTGATTGTGGCTGTACATACCTGACTGTTTCCTGGCATAGTTTGGAGGAAACAGTAGCGCTCCAATATGTCCACAACAGATGGCCCCCTTGCCTTACTATCAAGAAAAACTTTGTCCATGTGTCATTAAGAATATCACGATCGAGTAATTTCATGTGGCAGTGACTGTACCTCACGTTGCCCTAGTTGTTGTTATTGATTTGACTGGCATGAGTGTTGTTGTTGTTGTTGTTGTTACTGTTGTTGTTGTTGATCCAGCTTTCACTTCTTGTACCCGGCAGTCAGACTTCCTTCTAGCCAAAAGCGCCTCGACCTGGCTGGCTGGCTGGCTGTTGAAATGGGAGTTGTTTGGCCATCATCATTTTTCTCTTGCTCTTCCTCCTCTCTCTTCTCCTCCTCATCTCTCTTCTTCTTCAAATTTTATTCTCCATCTTTTACTCCTCTCTCTTCTCCTCCCTTCTTCTTCAACCTTTGTCTCCTCTCTCTTCATTCTCCCAAAATACTCTTACCTTCCCTCCTCTTCCTTCTTCCTTTCCTTTCCCTTCCCTCCCCTCCTCTCTCTTCATTCTCCCCAAACACTCTTTCTTACCTTCCCTCCTCTTCCTTTCCCTTCCCTCCCCTCCCCTCCCCTCCTGTCTCCCTATGTACCCTATAACATCCCCCCAAACCAGCCTACTTTCCCTCTCTCCCCACTCTATTACATCCACACACCCCAGCCTACTTTCCCTCCCTCCTTCCCTCCCTTCCCTCCTTCACTCCCTTCCCTCCTTCACTCCCTTCTTCCTTCCCTCCCTCCTTCCCTCCCTCCTTCCCTCCCTTCTTCCTTCCCTAACTCCTTCCCTCCCTCCTTCCTTCCCTCCCACCAAAGTTCCTCCAGGTGGTTGGTTGTTCATGTTTGTCGTAAGTTCTGTGAGGGTTGTTGTGATGGAGAGGTGGGTAGGTTGGTTGGTCTGTAGGAGTGGCACACCTTCCTTACACACGTTCTCAGTGCATTCTTTTCTTCTTACTACACCTTACTACCACCACCTTACATCAGTCTGACTTTCTCTATTAATTCCTAGTGTATTCTATTCATATTGTATTTTTTTATCTATTTATTCATTCATTTTATTTGTTTATTTCATTTTTGTATGTTCGTATGTTTGTTTGCTTGTTTACTTTACAGACACTCGTCGGATCCTCTTGAAATTGACACTTTCTCAAAGCTCAAAGTCCTGTCAAGATTATCATTATTATTCCTATTATTGTAGCTTTTCTTATTATTTTTTGCATATACAATAATGAGTAGCTATGTAGTTTAGAAGGGATTAACCAAAATTTTTCCAGCCATAATTTCTCTTAGGGACTCTCACGGTGTTATACTTTTCTTCATTCCTTGCCTCCTTTCATCTGTGGCCTTTATACAGAGTGAGTGAATTAGAGGGCTACTGAATCCTCCAAACCAACTATGCCCGAAACAACAGATCCCCTACTCGTAAAACTGACGATGTATTTATTCTGTTTCTTGGCTTAATGTGGAGGAATCGGTAGCCCTCCAATTCACACCAAATATTCCCTACACCCCTTTAATACCTACACGCTCTTTTTTTTTTTTTTTTTTTTTTTTTTTTTTTTTTTTTGTATCCTAACCTTCACTTACGCTTTTGCAATTTGCGTCCGAAAAGTTTTATGACACGCCAGGCAATTTTTTTTTTTTATTTACGAGTTCATAACGTCGTGGGTTCGCCCAGTGGTATTATTTCCTGCTGAGATGTTGGCAGTACTTACTTTCAGAGTGTCAATGTCCTTTCTGGTCCAGACTCCTCAATCATTGTAAGCTCTCTCTCTCTCTCTCTCTCTCTCTCTCTCTCTCTCTCTCTCTATATATATATTTCCAGCTACATTTTATCAGTTCAGTTGCTCAGTCATTCCTGTTTTCTTGCCATTTCACTCATCGCCTAAATAAACGAGTCTGTGTGTTTCATTCCTCAAAGTGTTGGGCCGTCTGCTTTCCAACGTGGGAGTGAGTGTGGTGCCAACGCTATACAAGCTTCAAGGGACTGTAGCCTTTACCAGTATAATATTCTCCCTCTCTCTCTCTCTCGTGTTGTTCTAACCACCACACACTTCACCTCTGACTCTCGTTTTCCCATTCTCCACACTCACTAAACAGTACCAGTACTCACCTCATGTATAAAATCTTTCTCCCTGATACACCATCTGCACACACACACACAAATAATAATAATAATAATAATAATAATAATAATAATAATAATGATAATAATAATAATAACAAAAATAATAATAATAATAATAATAATAATAATAATAATAATAATAATAATAATAATAATAATAATAATAATAATAATAACAAAAATAATTATGATAATAATAATAATAATAATAATAATAATAATAATAATAATAATAATAATAATAATTTAAAAAAAATAAAAAATTAAAAAAAATAATAATAATAGTAACAATTTTTATAACAATTTGCTTCTAACCCTCTTCCCCATTTCACCTCACAACAAGCCTTTACTTCCATGCCCAGTTCTCACACTTCAGTCCCTCAACCCTCCTCCTTCCTTATCACCTCACACGTTATCCTCATCTTACTCAACTCACCTCACCTCATTTCACCTCCCATCAAGCTGTCCCTACATCCCTCCTCCTCCTACCATCCTTCCTTCCTTCCTTCCTTCCTTCCTTTCTTTCTCTCATTCCTTCTTCCTCTTTCCTTCCTTTCTCTCATTCCTTCTTCCACTTTCCTTCCTTCTTCTTCTTTCCTTCCTTTCTGCCATTCCTTCTTCCTCTTTCCTTTCTTTCTCTCATTCCTTCTTTCTCTTTCCTTCCTTTCTCTCATTCCTTCTTTATCTTTCCTTCCTTTCTCTCATTCCTTCTTCCTCTTTCCTTCCTTTCTCTCATTCCTTCTTCCTCTTTCCTTCCTTTCTGCCATTCCTTCTTCCTCTTTCCTTCCTTTCTCTCATTCCTTCTTCCTCTTTCCTTCCTTTCTCTCATTTCTTCTTCCTCTTTCCTTCCTTTCTCTCATTCCTTCTTCCTCTTTCCTTCCTTTCTCTCATTCCTTCTTCCTCTTTCCTTTCTTTCTCTCATTCCTTCTTCCTCTTTCCTTCCTTTCTCTCATTCCTTCTTTCTCTTTCTTTCCTTTCTCTCATTCCTTCTTCCTCTTTCCTTCGTAGCAATTATTTATTCCTCTTCTTGCTCGTCCTTCTCGCCTCAAACCCAACCCCCACTTCCCCTTTTCTTCCTCCCCCCTCTTTCTTACCCACCCCCTTTCTTACCCCCACTCCCCTTTCTTACTCCCCACTCCCTTTCTTACCCCCCACTCCCTTTCTTAGCCCCCCATTTCTTACTCCACCCCCTCTTTCTTACCCCTCCCCTTTCTTACTCCACCCCCTCTTTCTTACTCCACCCCCTCTTTCTTACTCCACCCCCTCTTTCTTACTCCACCCCCCCTTTCTTACTCCACACCCCCTTTCTTACTCCACCCCCCCTTTCTTACTCCACCCCCCCTTTCTTACTCCACTCCCTCTTTTTTACTCCACCCCCCTTTCTTACTCCCCCCCCCCTTTCTTACTTCCCCTTTCTTACTCCCCCTTTCTTACTCCCCCCGTTCTTACTCCCCCCCCCCTTTCTTACTTCACCATACACTGTTACTTCTTCCACCTCCAACATTTCCTCACTATCCCCTACTTTCCTCCTTCTCCCTGACCCTTTCCATGTCTCCTTCTCCCTGACCCTCTTATAAACACTACATTCCTCCTTCGCCATGTCTCCTTCTCCCTGACCCTCTTCTGCCCTCTACATTCCTCCTTCTCCCTGACCTTCACTTTGTCTCCTTCTCCCTGACCCTCTTCTGCCCTCTACATTCCTCCTTCTCCCTGACCCTCACTTTGTCTCCTTCTCCCTGACCCTCACTTTGTCTCCTTCTCCCTGACACTCTCCTACCCTCCCTCTATTTCACTCCCACCTCAC
>JAWQEG010007791.1:20000-38119 GCA_033782935.1 Petrolisthes cinctipes
CCACCTATAGGGAAGGAGCTTGTTTCGTGGCATAGTCAGGAGGAATCAGAAGTCCCTAATTTTCATACACGATTACAGGGTCCTTAATTAAGAGAGAATGTTGTCACTCTCACACTCGGCCCTCAGGAGTCGAAAGGAGAAGGAAGAACTGTGAAGACCCAATTCTGAACCATACATATTTTATTTATTATATTTCGTGCAAGTATAGAATTAAAAAGAGCCGGGAGGTTCGTAAATTATTGCACAAAATCGAGTCAAGCCATTTGTATGTATGACAGATGAATCCAAGCATGTTACTGTTGTATTGTACACTCGAGCTCGTAAATTCGCGACCACGTCCCCAAATGTTTATGTCATCTGAGCTGGTAACACTCTGTGGGGAAGGTGTCATTGTAGGTGAAAGATTGTATCATGTCCCTCTACTATGTTCCACCTACTCTGATTCCTCCCCAAATAAGTGTTACCAGCTCAAATAGCATAAACATCTAAGTACGTGGTCGCGAATTATTTTACGAGCTCGGGTGTACGTGTTTTGGGGAGATTCTCATGTTTGTAAATTGGAAAGATACTGATGCCTCCAAACTATGCCACAAAACAATCGACCTCAGTGTTCCTCATTGGGATACTGTATTGCGGCATAATGTGCAGGATTCAAAGACTTTCCAATTCACTAACAAATGAAACTCTCCTTAAACCAGTTATTCTCTATGTACAATTGGCCACAAGAATTCTTACACAGGTTATAATTATGAAAAGAGAGGTAATTATTCTGGAAGTGCTGCAATGAATGATCTACAATATTACTCGATTGTTGTAAAATAACAAACCTATTATATTGTTGTATTGCAGTTACGTAGTCATTATTCTGGAAGTGGTGCAATGAATGATCTACAATATGACTCTATTATTGAAAACTAAAAATCTATTATAATGTTGTATTGTAGTTACGTCGTCTTTCATTTTCTATATGTTGCATAAACCCTCTAAATTTCTAAAACAACAGCGTGTGTACGAATTCTTGTGGCCAATATTACATAAATTATATGGTACTATCTAAGACAAAACTCGTGTCGCTGTCTTGTCCAATGAATTAATACAACTTGTGAAATATAATGAAAACCCCACAACACTAACGTTCGTGCCCAGTATGGTTAACCCTCTACCATATATTTTCACCAGATATCACGACACGAGTTTTGTCTTTGATAGTACAGTTAGTTCGAGTATGTGTATATAATATAGTGTAGTTAATAGTATGTGTGTATATTTGGTGCATCTGGGGCACACCTGGTTATTTATATGTTTATTTATTTATATGTTTGAATAGTTTGAGTTTCCTACAAGTAATTGACAGAATAATATATTGGACAGCATGACTATGTATGTATCCATCAGTCCTCCGTGCGAAATGTGAACTAAAAGTCACCATAAAATTTTAGTGTCCTCAACCAATTCTCATTCAGGCATAAACTCGTGGGTTGTATAAGCATTACTTCTCTATGTTCTCCTTTAATTAGTGCTCCGACAACACTGAAACCATAAAGTGTGCGTAGAACTGAAAAAAATATAGTTACTGAATACAAAATAAACGAAAAGAAATAGATACTGGATACAAACTGAACGAAAAGAAATATATACTGGATGCAAACTGAACGAAAAGAAATGAATACAAGATACAAACAGAACGAAAAGAAATAGCTACACGATACAAACAAAACGAAAAGAAATAGATACATGATGCAAACACAACGTAAAGAAATAGATATATACTGGATACAAACTGAACGAAAAGAAATGAATACAAGATACAAACAGAACGAAAAGAAATAGCTACACGATACAAACAGAACGAAAAGAAATGGATACATGAGACAAACAGAACGTAAAGAAATAGATATATTCTGGATACAAACTGAACGAAAAGAAATAGATACACGATACAAACAGAACGACCTCCATTTGACTGACACCACACACTGTAACCCAACACACACACATACACACACACACACCAACTGGGTTAGTCGTTGTGATCCACCCATGTCACTCAGTTAATTCCCCCGTCACAACCTCCGTGTCTGTGTACTGTACTGTATATGTGTATTTGTGTATATGTATGTACTGGTGGTGTGTGTGTGAAGGCGTGTGTATATGTGTATTTGTGTCTATGTATGTACTGGTGTCTGAAGGCGTGTGTGTATGTGTGTGTGTGGGGGGGGAGGGGGGGGGATGTTTATGATTATGTATGTGTGTGTATGTGCCATTATGTATGTCACTGTGCATGTGTGTGAGTGCGTTTATGTGTGTGTATTTGTGTCTATGTATGTACTGGTGGTGTGAGTGTGTGTATGTGGGGGGAGGGAGGGCGGATGTTTATGATTATGTATGACTGTGTGTGTGTGTGTGTCTGTGTCTGTGTGTGAGTGCGTTTATGTGTGTGTATCTGTGTGCGTGTGTGTGTGTCAAGGAGAGGGAGATGAGATGGGGAGGGAGGGAGGGAAGGGGTTCATTCGGCCAGAGGAAGGATCGCTTGACTTTTAGAACTTCCTGTAAAATCCCTCCTTCCTTTGTGTCGTGCGGACCCAGGGGACCCGGTACTTAGGACGACGGAGCCGAGTGCTGGGGGGGACAACTTGGGTACTTCAGGGGGGTGTCTTGTGTTTATATACTACGTGTGGTGTGGTGTGGTGTGGTGTGTGTGTGTACTAGGTGTGGTGTGGTGTGTACTAGGTGTGGTGTGTGTGTGTGTGTACTAGGTGTGGTGTGGTGTGTGTGTGTGTACTAGGTGTGGTGTGGTGTGTGTGTGTGTACTAGGTGCGGTGTGGTGTGGTGTGTGTACTAGGTGTGGTGTAGGTATTTATGAGGGCGGCGGTGGTGGTGGTGGGTGGTGTGGGTAACTTGGGTACTTCATGCATGGGGTGTGGTGTGGGTATTTCATTTCATGGTGTGTGATGTGTGTACTAAGTGTGGTGTGTGTAATGGTGTGTGGTGTGTATAATATGGTGTGTGGTGTGGGTATTTCATTTCATGGTGTGTGATGTGTGTACTAAGTGTGGTGTGTGTAATGGTGTGTGGTGTGTATAATATGGTGTGTTGTGTGGGTATTTCATTTCATGGGGTGTGGTGTGTGTACTAGGTGTGGTGTGTGTAATTGTGGTGTGGTGTGTATAATATGGGGTGTTGTGTGGGTATTTCATTTCATGGGGTGTGGTGTGTGTACGAGGTGTGGTGTGTGTAATGTTGTGTGATGTGTATAATATGGTGTGTTGTGTGGGTACTTGAGTGAGACAGCGTGGGTACTGAGAAGCATAAATACTGGAGAGGTCACTTACTTAATCGTGGGGTATCGTGAGCAAAATGTAGTCTTTGTTGATTGAGAATAGGGAGTACAAATCGTGCGGGTGGGTAAGAGTGGAGGGAGGGAGGGAGGGAGGGGAACTTACTTTGAATCCTCTTCGGGTACGGAACCAGGAGTGACAGGGGACAAGATAGACTGCTGGTGGAGGGAGGTTGGGAGTGAGTGGAGGGTAAGTAGAGAGAGGGAGAATGAGTGTGGAATGAGTGGAGAGAGGGAGAGTGAGTGCTGCCTGAGTGGGAATGAGAAAAAGGGAGAGGGGAAGGGGTGAGGCGTGAGTGGGAATGGGAAAAAGGGAGAGGGGAAGGGGTGAGGCGTGAGTGGGAATGGGTGAAAGTGAGAGGGGGAGTGAGTGTGGCCTGAGTGTGTGAGCGAGAGGGGGACCGTTGTTAGGGGGGTTTAAGGGGAAAGTACAATGTTGGTAAATCTGGAGCAACTGATTCCTCCAAACTATTCCAAGCAACAGACCACCATTATTTTTGTTAACCTGGTTGTGTTCAGTGGCATACTTTGGAGGAATCAAGGCGCTCCATTGTAACCAAAGTGAACGTGTATGAGATCTGGTGGCTTCCGATTCCTCCTAACTATGCCACGAAACAAGCTCCTTCCATATAGGTGGTGTTTCATGGCAATGTTTGAAGGACTCACTAACCTCCAATTTTCTGACTACATCACGTGGGTCTTTAAGGAGGCTTAGTGACAGGAATGGCAGTAAGTGAAGGGAAGAGAGGGTTGTTACTTTTCGTACTTTAGAATTTATAAAGTCGAAGTGTCACTCTGCTGTCATTTGCTCGCTGTGCTGGTGTGGCAATAGTGCTTTCTCTTTATTGCGGCGGCTTCCATTGTGTGTTTGGACGAATGGGGAAAGTGGAGTGGAAGACTGCGACGGGACCTGAATCAGAGACAGACAGACAAACAGACAGACAGAAACAGATTGTCTGATTGATTGGTGGATTGATTGACTGTTGAAGACTCCACAAAGTGACGAAGGAATATGACACTGACAAATTACAGAAAGGGAAATTGACAAAGGTAAATAATGAACAACAACAACAACAACAACAACAACAACAACAACAACAACAAGTGCCAAGAGTGTCAAGAGGTTCAGATCATGTGCTTATTGTTAGCTGGCACTCAGGAGAATCACTCAGATGGTACCATTAACGACTCTGTGAACTTGTATGTGACTTGGTGTCTTCTGATTCCTCCTGACCATGCCACGAAACAAGCTCCTTCCATATAGGTGATGTTTCGTGGCAGTGTTTGAAAGACTCACTAACCACCTCCAATTTTCTGACTACATCACGTGGGTTTTTAAGGATTATATACTGTCAGCTGGCACTAGTGGGTTAATTGAAATATTATGCTGGTGTAAACAAGGTAAATATTAGCTTGGGTTTAGATACGTTTAAAAGTCAGTAAGGATTCGTCCATGTAAAATATTCCCACAGACTGGAGTGGCCGAATATAATCAGTTTTCACCTCACTACAATTACTGCAGGGCCAAGTCACTGAATCGTAAAATATATATCAAAGAGCTACGTAGGCGTCAATTGGGTTTGGGGGGTGGTAACGTGAGGACGAAGGCAGACAGAAGGAGTGAGTGAGTGAGTAAATGAGTGAGTGAGTGAGTGAGTGAGTGAGTCAGTCAGTGGGTGAGTGGTTGAATGAGTCAGTAGGTGAGTGGTTTAATGAGTGAGTGAGTCAGTCAGTCAATGGGTGAGTGGTTTAATTAATGAGTGAGTCAGTCAGTGGGTGAGTGGTTTAATGAGTCAATCAGTCAGTAGGTGAGTGGTTGAGTGAGTGAGTCAGTCAGTGAGTGAGTGAGTGACTGACTGAGTCAGTGATTCAGCGAGTGAGTGGGTGAGTGAGTAACGAGCGATCTGAGTCAGCCCAAACAAACTCATTATTCACCAAATCTCGTTTATCTTGCTGTGGGAAGGTGAGGACTTTCGGGATCAGCAGGCGTACTGAGAGAAAGAGAGAGAGAGAGAGAGAGAGAGAGAGAGAGAGAGAGAGAGAGAGAGAGAGAGAGGTTTTTTCATCCCATGTCACTCTGGCTTTAGTTGTCCTCACTGTGACATGCATTGGTGAACGGGTCATCATCTTTTTGTCATCTTCTTGTTACGTACAGTGAAGATCTATTTATATTTTGGTCTGCTTTTGTACAGTACACGGCCTTGTTTTTTCTCAGTTTATTTTTTATCAGCCGTCATCCGTTTGTTTTTATTTAATTAAGGTCTTGTATTGTGCACCTACTCCTGTTATACACGACATACAAAACAAAATCCTGTATTATCCAGCAGAGGAATAGGTAGGGTTGGAAGTCATCATCACCTGAACACTCGAATAAAGAGATAAAAATGATATCAAGTTACAGCCCTCCCCTCGTTCCTCCTCTCTCACTTGAAGCTCCATGGGGCGGGGAAAGTGTCTGGCCATATTAATGTCATTAGAAGTAAGTTATCATCCTGGTAATTTAGTTGCATTAGCGTAATGTACCATTATCATTATTATTATTATTATTGTATATATAATGAGCAGCCACAGAGCCGACCATTTCCCTCCCTCCTCCCTGCCTGCCTGCCTCCCTTAATTCCACTCCCTGCATAAACCTGATTAATTTTATAATACTGTGGTGGTGCGCGTCAGCTGAGTCGGGGAAACATCACACAAGCACCTATTTCCTTCACGCCCTATACATGTCCATCATCCCCCGTTCTCGTGTCGAAAAAGTTGTCCCGTTTAGATCTGCTGCAACTCTCAGAAATCCCAGCTGGAGTACAAGAGAAGTGTTTGTAAATGTCCCGGTACGAAAGGATATATATACTCGTCTGCTTGTGTCATACCCCTTTAGTTGAGGTATAGTATCATTTTTCACCGCTCACTCATTTCACCGTTTCATATTTTGTTGACTTGGCGTCGCTTTGAAAACTGTGTGTCATTCCAGCCGCCACAAAGTATTAAAAGCTTGATTTCGCGGTAATTCATTGTTGTCGATTTGTTTGCACCCGAACAAAACAATAAATACTGAAACGAGCAATTACTTGTTAATGAACGATGTGGTGATATTTAAGTACGTTGTAATGATTTTGATTACTGAACATTGTTATGGCCATATAATGAATGTCGATACTAAATTCATGAATCATTAGTTACAAAGACTGACGTGTGTGTGTGTGTGTGTGGTGGGAAAAAACATACAAATAGAAGCTGTCAAAATGAATATAGCCTTGCATTGCTCTGTACTGCATGCACCACACACACACACAGTCCGCTCACCATTACTTCATTGCAGTACAGTATATAGCTCGAGAAATAATTTTTTCTGCAGGTTTGATGGGGTGAAGTTGAACAATATTAAGTTAAATGTTAAATGGGAACAGTGTTAACATTTTTCGTTCTAAACTTCATATTATTTCAAGTCGTATTTTTCCAATTGGTTTCGAGCGACTCCACAATTGCCAATCAAGGTTTTCGTCCCTTCTCCGTGCCCCTTCTATAACTCGTATAAAATAATATAGATTGTATGAATGTGAAGGAAATGGTGAATGTGTACACTTGCTTTTACATGCAGTTATTCCAAGGGAGATATTTTTTGCATGTTACTGTATACTGATGGAAAAACCCGTCATTACATTTTACAGTCGAGTTTATACGTGTCTGAAATTACTTTTTTTTTATGGATCGTTTGGATAGATGTAGCGATGGGTCAAGGGGGTAAGGTACTGACTCACTGACTGACTGACTGACTGCATGTAAACTGGAGGGACGGGAAGGGACACTGCTTCCTCCAAACTATACCAAGTAACAAAGTCCCTCAAGATGTATGTACTATAGTAGAGGGATTCTGTTTTGTGGAGTGGTTTTGAGGCATCGCTATAGTCCAACCTCTTCCTTCTCGTCACCAATACGTACAGTAAGAGAGGGATCTGTTTTGTGGGGTGGTTTTGAGGGCATCAGTATAGGTCCCCCCTTCCCCTCACCCCTACCCAATACGTACAGTAAGAGAGGGATCTGTTTTGTGGGGTGGTTTTGAGGGCATCAGTATAGGTCCCCCCTTCCCCTCACCCCTACCCAATACGTACAGTAAGAGAGGGATCTGTGTTGTGGGGTGGTTTTGAGGCATTGGTTTAGTCCCATCCCTCCCAACTCTCAACTCGCCCGCCACAACATATTACCCGCTTTAATATAAACTTTTTCCAATGGATGCACAATGTTTACTGCCTCTCGCTTCCAATTCCGGCCTGAATGTCTGAACAGCGGTAATAAAATCTGTCAATACAAAAACACAACAAATGGATTACACCCTGTATGTATCAGTGCTACTACAATATGTATGTGTTTATGTGTGTGTGTGTGTGTGTGTGTGTGTGTGTGTGTGTGTGTGTGTGTGTGTGTGTGTGTGTGTGTATGTGTGTGTATGTGTGTGTGTGTGTGTGTGTGTATGTGTGTGTGTGTGTGTGTGTGTGTGTATGTGTGTGTGTGTGTGTATGTGTGTGTGTGTGTATGTGTGTGTGTGTGTGTGTGTGTGTGTGTGTGTGTGTGTGTGTGTGTGTGTGTGTTTGTGTCTACGTCTGCATTCGTGCGTTCATGTGTATATATTTTTTGAGTAAAAAGTTTTCCACGTTTCACAGTAATACTAGATACACTACACAAATATAAAATACCAGGCACGATATACCATTTACACACACACACACACACACACACACACACACACACACACACACCTTTCTGTTTACCACCATCACCTACATCACCACTATCATCACTACTACCATCACCATCATCATCATCATCATCATCATCTTCATCATCACAGTAGTTGAATTTCCCCAATTTCAATCAACCCTTTTTGTGAAATGAGGCGGATTGGATCATTATTATTTCTGCCCGTCCACCACTAACTAACAACTCTCTCTCTCTCTCTCTCTCTCTCTCTCTCTCTCTCTCTCTCTCTCTCTCTCTCAAAATACAGATATGGTATAGTACATCAGATTATAATAAGCCTCTGTCTTTCCCATTTTTGCTACCAAGGCATCGTCACTGTCACTGCCACCACTACCAACACTACTTTTACTGCTACTACCACTACCAATATCACTTTCACTGTTACCACCACTACCAATATCACTTTCACTGCTACTACCACTAACAATATCACTTTCACTGTTACCACCACTACCAATATCACTTTCACTGTTACCACCACTACCAATATCACTTTCACTGTTACCACCACTACCAATATCACTTTCACTGTTACTACCACTACCAATAACACTCTCACTGTTACTTATACTAACACTATTCTCGCTCCTGCAACTTCTAAATCCTCTCTCATTAATTGCCACTACCAACATCATCCCTACCACTACCATTACCAACACCATCAACCACTACTCTTCCTACCACTGTTTTTGCACCCCTTTCACTACCACAACACCACCACTCTCGCTACCACAACACCACCACTCCTACTACCACAACACCACCACTCTCACTACCACAACACCACCACTCTCGCTACCACAACACCTCCACTCTCGCTACCACAACACCACCACTCTCACTACCACAACACCACCACTCTCGCTACCACAACACCACCACTCTCGCTACCACAACACCACCACCCCTACTAGCACAACACCACCACTCTCACTACCATAACACCACCACTCTCTCGCTACCACAACACCACCACTCTCGCTACCACAACACCTCCACTCTCGCTACCATAACACCACCACCCCTACTAGCACAACACCACCATTCTCGCTACCACAACACCACCACTCTCGCTACCACAACACCACCACTCTCGCTACCACAACACCTCCACTCTCGCTACCACAACACCACCACTCTCGCTACCACAACACCACCACTCTCGCTACCACAACACCACCACTCTCACTATCACAACACCTCCACTCTCGCTACCACAACACCTCCACTCTCGCTACCACAACACCACCACTCTCACTATCACAACACCACCACTCTCGCTACCACAACACCTCCACTCTCGCTACCACAACACCACCACTCTCGCTACCACAACATCACCACTCTCGCTACCACAACACCACCACTCTCGCTACCACAACACCACCACTCTCGCTACCACAACACCTCCACTCTCGCTACCACAACACCACCACTCTCGCTACCACAACACCACCACTCTCGCTACCACAACACCACCACTCTCACTATCACAACACCACCACTCTCGCTACCACAACACCTCCACTCTCGCTACCACAACACCACCACTCTCGCTACCACAACACCACCACTCTCGCTACCACAACACCACCACTCTCGCTACCACAACACCACCACTCTCGCTATCATAACACCATCACTCTCTCGCTACCACAACACCACCACTCCTACTAGCACAACACCACCACTCTCTCGCTGCCACAACACCACCACTCCTACTACCACAACACCTCCACTCTCGCTACCACAACACCACCACTCTCGCTACCATAACACCTCCACTCTCGCTACCACAACACCACCACTCTCGCTACCACAACACCACCACTTCCACTACCACAACACCAATACCATCAACCATTTCTCTTTCTACCACTGTTTTATCACCCCTTCCACTACCACAACACCACCACTCCCACTACCACAACACCACCACTCCTACTATCATTACACCATTCTCTCTCTACCTCAACTACCAACCAACCAAACGCCATCATCACTACTATAAATAATCACGCGCCGGAAGGAAAAATTAAAGCCGGATATTCGCGAAAAATTTTGCAGCAGAGTTTATCCTGCACAGAGTCAAGCCACCAGTCACTTTATTTTGTAGAGCTCATTCCCGTAAAATATATCAAGCAACAATTTTTTTTTTTTTTTTTTCACGACGAGTCTCATTCATCATCTAGTAGTACTTGCTGGTAAATAATGGCGAGTGCAAATTATTATTATTATTATTATTGTGTTTTTAGCATTAAGTTTCTGAGATCGCATATGTGGCCTCTTCTGATTGCTTGCTTGGGAATGGTTCTGAATGATGCCTGAAGGACGAACCAAGGAGTGGGAAGTAAAATAATTCGTCCTAGGTCCCGTCAGCTGAAGGAAGTAAAATAATTCGTAGTTCCAGTCGGCTGAAGGAAGTAAAATCATTCGTAGGTCCCGTCAGCTGAAGGAAGTAATTGTTTGGCGTTGGTCAGGACGAATGTAAACAGTGAAGGCCTTTGAGAGGGAAGGTGTATATACTGGCCAATGACAGGGTTGGGAAAGTATGCTGTGACGTTACCTTTTGTTTTCTTTTCATTTTATTTCCTTCCTGCCTGCTGTCACACTTCTCCATCACCCTTCTCTGGCGCTATATGACCTCGCTGTTGCGGCGCCTTATATTAATCAATCAATCACCTTTAGTTTGTGTTTTCTGGCTGGTGGTGACTTGGCAAAGACAGGATGGGTGTTAACAGTATACTTGGCCAGACAGCTAGCCATAATAACACTAATAATGCCCCTTAATTAATAAAATAAAAAATATATTTAAGTGTAGATGATTTGCGAGTGGGACATCTTTATTGCTGGGATCACCGGGGGGAATTAGCACCCCTGGATTCCCTCCCCTAATGTCGCATTCATCACAAAGCAGAATTTTTCACACAATAATGTTTTCAGTTTGTCGGTGTAAAAAGTTACTTCCAGCGTTAATTTATGTGTCAGTGATGAATGCCATTTTGTTCCAATTTTTGTGTACACCCAAGACAATAAATTCGGTGAAGTGGCAATGGTATTAATTTATTGTTTTGTGTAGACAGCAGAGCTTCAAGTGGATGTCTGGCTTTGTATACTTTCATCATGGAGGTAAAGTGGGACAGTGAGCTTATCCATACGTTACTCAGATAAGGTGGCTTGAAAATTTAACCAATAACGTCTCAGGCACCATACCTCCCTGTTCCATCCTTCCTCATTCTGAAAACTAAAGCAGTACTGACTGTTAATCGTAGCATCAACAACTAGAAACTTACTGTATAGAAGATGAAATATGTTGTGTTGTTGCCTTTGTCTGATCCAAAGAAATAATAAAAGGATGAATATCATAACACCTTGTTTGTGACTGTGCCCACAGTATTTACTTTTAATTAAAAATTCACTTTGTAATATGAAGCCACACTCCATGATTAAAAAAGTTAATTTTACACTAATGCAGTTCCTAATGTAAATAGCACGGTCACTATCTCGTTGGGAAAGAGTATCCACACCCATATTTGCTTATACTTATTAGTACTCGTGACTGTACAATAGTTCATACCTCAACAATACTTATGTGATCTATCCTTGGATGTATTCTTCCCTTCCTATACTTAGTACGTAACAAAGACTCAACCAGTACTAATAGGACTCAAATTTAATGGTTATTCCCTTTGAACTTAACAATAGAGTAATTCTTCCTAGTTATATTTATACCACGGGACTCCAGCAGCCTCCTATTCCATACAGTGAACAGATACCACAACACAACACAACACCATCACCATAAAAACACTATTACTACCCCCACTACACCCTGCACCACACACTACACTATCACAGCATCATGTCAACACACCATACATAATTCATCGCACCACTGCCACTACAACATTCTACCAACTCTGATACCACACTGTGTCCAACTCCATTACCACCACAATACAGCCCTCACATTCCAGCCACCCACCCCACCACTTACTCCCTGTACCAGAATTATCACGCCATCATATCACTATCCAATTAAATCACACCATAACAAACACAACACGTTTTACCTCTACACCCAACACTACCACCACTATTACCACCCCCACCACTACTACCACTCTCCACCACCACTGCTCTCTACCACCACTACTCTCTACCACCACTATATGCCAACACCACCACTCTCTACCACCACTGCTACCACCACATCCCACCAACAGAAAAAACACCCACATCTTTCTTTACACCCAAGCCTCCTCACATAGTACAGTACGAGGCAGCCTCACCGATTATCTCCGCGACACCCCTCCTTCCCTGCCCCTTCCCACCACCGCCCAGAGTACACTTAAAGGTGCAGTGTTCAGGGCGATGGCAAAGGAAAGGCGCTGGAGGGGAGGGGGGGCGGCAGGCAGGAGGAGGACGTAGTGAAGTAGGGAGAGGAGCTGAGTGAAATTGAGGTAGGTAAGTAGGGTGAGAGAGGAGTGGACTCGCGCGAGGGTAGGGCGGTGGGGACGTGCGTGAATGTGAGGCAGCAAGGAAGGTGTGGAAGTCTACGTAGAATTATGGAAGTGTTGGAGGAAGGAAGTGGATGGAGAGGAGTGGAGTGGAGTGGAGTAGAGGGAGGGTGGGGAAGTGTTCAGGTGAGGTATGAGGTGAGGCTCAGTGAATAGAATTGTGAATGAAAGTGGAGGTAGGGAGAAAGAAACATGATGTAAAAACGGTGAGGGAGTAGAATTAAGTACAGCACGTCTGGGAAATGAAAGGTAGGGAGGATTGGGAAGTGGAGGTGAGGGTGGGGAGGGAGAGAAAGAACAGAGTGAAGGTAAGGGAGAGGAGAGGAGAGGAGAGGAGGGGAGGGGAAAGGAGGAGAGGGGAGGAGTAGAAGTGAAAATACAATGGTGGGGAGGTGTGCAAGACTGTGGTGAATGTAGCAGTAGAGAGGGAGAAACGAGCTGAACTGAGGAATGGTTTGAAAGTCAGTGGAAGTGCAATTAATTACAGTGGGAGGCGTGGGGGGAAGTGAGGGGCAGCTAGGGCAAGGAGACCAAAGAGGAAATGGGGGAAAGGGGGTGGAGAGTGGTGGTGGGGAATGGGGGAGCGGGAGTATTAACGTCTGCCAGCTTCCCCTCCACCTGTTCTCCCCCCTTGAAGGCCCTCCACCACAAGCTGACACTCTGGCCTGATTGGAAGCTGCTCAAGGTGGCCAGGCGAAGAGAAGAGCACCTCGAGTGTGTTTAATTATGTACCCGAAGGACAAGATGGAAGGAAGGAAGGAAGGAGGGAAATGACAAAGTAAAGAAAGAATAAAAGGAGTTGACTGAGTGAAGGAAGGAAGAATGGTTATGGCAGAGTAAAGGAAGGATGAAAGGAGTTGACAGAGTGAAGGAAGGAATGACAGTGTGAAGGCAACAAGAAAGGAAGTTGATGGAGTGAAGGAAGGATGGTAAGACAGAGTAAAGGAAGGAAGGAAGGAAGGATGGTAATGACAGAGTAGAGGAAGGAAGGAAGGAAGGAAGGATGGTAATGACAGAGTAAAGGAAGGAAGGAAGGAAGGAGATGACAGAGTGAAGGAAGAAAAAAAGGGACGAAAGGAAGGAAAGTATTTGGTGTTGGGTCGTCTCAGTGAGAGGGATGGAGCATGAAAAAGGAAGAAATTGGGACCAGTGCAAACAAGTGATTAAGGATGGTATTACTAAACTACTACCTACTTCGAGGAAAAGTCTCTTCATCACTCAGTTCGTAACATTTTCCACTACGAATTGAGGAACGAAGACCATTAACTAGAATATAAAGTTTAATGATAGAACTCTAACCCTCTCAGACTCAGTAGTTAAGATTATAATATGAATTGATCAACACGAACGAATAACAAACATATTTTTTTAATAACTACTTGATTCACCTTCCTTCCATGGGGTGATAATCTCGCCTCTACTTCCAGTGTGACAGGAGCACCGGGTACAGGGCATGACAAATACACTTTACCATAGTACACTCACAATCCAAAATGTGTATCCAGGTCTTGTTGAAGTTTCGAATCATGTTACATACTAGTGAACCAATTACAATGCTTTTCCAGTTTCATATATGCTTGATTTCGCTTAACACTCGATCAAGCTATTCGAAGCAAGCCTGGATACTTAATTTGGATTGCGAGTGTACATACCAACAGTCCTGGCAACTGTATGAGAGGAGGAAGAGGAAGAGTTTGAGTTGAGTAATAGATTGTTGGGAAGGGGACACGCAATCACTCTCGGTCGATCACTTGGTCAGTCAGTCGGTCAGTCAATCAGTGGGTCAGTTGGTCAGTCAGTCAGTCGGTCAGTCAATCAGTGGGTCAGTCAGTCAGTCAGTCGGTCTAGCACAGTGTGAGATGATTTGAGGTGGGCTTGATTGATCTGGTGTGAATATAACTTAAAGGCGCAATCTTCTATTCCATGTTTTTTCTTATGTTGACGGACAGCTGCAATGAGAATAAAAGAATTGTGGAAAAAAAAATATAGCTAATGAGTCAGCAGCAGACAGGCAGATGGTTGGTGATGGAGGGAAGCGGAGGCATTTGTGGTGGAGAATAGGGAGGTAGGGGAATTGGAGAAGGAAAAGCAAAGGAAGAAAGGAAATGGGAGGAAGGGGAAGTGGTGGCAGGGAAGACAGGCAAGGTAAGGAAAGGGGAGGAAGGTGAAGTAAGGGAAGGGGAGGTCGGCGAGGCAGAGGAAGACGAGGAAAGGGAAGAGGAAAGAAACCTATGACGAGACAAATTCACGAAGGGGAAGGTTAAATTGTGCAATATTTGTGTGCCAAAGTTTTTAGGACTTCGTGTGCCAAGTTCAACTAAAAGGTTGGGGAGGGGAGCTTGGAGGAGGGGCGGGTGAAATTGAAGGAAGGGTGGGAGGAAAGAGGAAAGTAAAGTTGGACGGATTGAAGTAAAATTGGATGAAGGTGTAGGAAAGTTGAAGGAGTCAGGAAAGTTGACAAGTAAAATAAAAAAAGGACGAGGGGAACTGATGGGATTAGATGAGTAAAACTGAAATATAATATAGGAATAATACAAAGATAAGATTCTCGTGTATAATTTGCTGTGAAGATAAAGGCTGCGTGAAGAAGGAAATAGTAAATCCGTTTGTAGAAGTTGTATGACAGCAGCAGGATATTAAAAGATTAAAGGTAATATGCTGAGAAGAGCGAAGATGTAGGTTGAAAAGGCAAGAGAAGTAAGGTACGAGAATGTGAGAGAATGGCAACATTAAAAAATAATAATAATAATGAAAAAGGAAAACGAGATGAAGAGAGGGTTGACGTGGGACACGTGGAAATGATTAAGGGAGTAATTGGCTTTTGCTATATTGGAGCTTTTCGATTCCTACAAAGTATGCCAGGAAACAGGACCAGGAGAGCAAAAATAATGGTGTTCTGTTGCTTGGAATAGTTTGGAGGATTCAGTTGCTCCAGAATTATCACCACAGAACTTTCCCCTTAAGGGCTGTGTGATCGTGTATGGATGGAGGCTGGTGATTCCTCCTGACTCTACCACGAAACAAACAAGCTCCTTCTTTGTTGGCTGTGTTTCGTGGCAATATTTGAGGGGCTCTTTTATTTACACCTAATTTTCTTACTATATCACGGTCCCCTTGAGGTAGTCGTGGAGGGAAGGAGAGAGGGAGGGAGGGAGGGAAGGAAGGAGGGAGGAAGGGAAGGATGGAATGATGGAGGGAGGGAAGGAAGGAAACGGAAACTAAAAACTAGAAAGGAAAGAACGACCTACTTATTTTGAACCACATTCGAGAAGAACATTATTTTGGCAGAGGCGAAACGGAAAAAAAAAAAAAAATAACTGGAGGGGAAACAAAGCGAAAAAGACCAGTTAGGCCACTTTGGACTTTCTTGAGCAGGAGCGTCAGGAAAAAAAAAAAAAAAAAAAAAACACACACACACACACACACACACAGAAAAAAGCAACGCGGATACTTTTGGTCATATTCTACTAATTTTTTCTTTAAGGGTTGGTAAATATACTTTCCCCTTAAACTGGGACACGTATGATGTAGTCACTCAGGTCTGATGTCGTAATTTACAGTGACGTCAAATTCTTCGGCAAAATGATCAATAATTAGAGAGAAGAGAGAACAAGGATGAAAAGGAAGATGGAGATGGAAGACCTAGATAAAAAGCAATGACACAAACAGAGAATTGATTGATTGATTGATTGATAGATATTAGGCGCCGCAACAGCGAGGTCATATAGCGCCAGAAATAGGTGATAGAGAGGTGAGACAGCCCACAAAGAGAGAAGCAAACAAACAGAAACATAAACACGAGACAGACAGACAGAAATACATGAGAGAGAAGTAGAGAAGATAATAATACCTTTCTCTGAACGTGGGGTCAAGGATTTTTTTTGTCATTTTTTTATTGAGTAACGCGGAATGTTGACAAAGCTCTCGAGTAGGTGAGTGGGATTGCAGTGGGGTTGTGGTGGAAGGTGTGGAAGGGAGGAAGCGAAGGAGGGAAGTGAGTGGAAGGGAGGGAGGTGTATGATTTGAGTATGAGAGGACCAGGTAATAAATGAACGTAGAAGAAGCAGGAAATGAATGAAAGAGGGAGGGCAGGAAATGAATGAGAGAGAGAGAGAGAGAGAGAGAGAGAGAGAGAGAGAGAGAGAGAGAGAGAGATTATGAAGGGAGGCAGGGAGGGAGGAAAGGGGGTGAGAGAGGCAAGAATGGGGGGAAGGGCAAGAGGGTAACATGAGGTCTCAGCAAAGTGACCCGGTTTCATTAAGTAATATAACCTCTTCGTCCAGGAGTTTGAGGCTAAAGAGGGGAAGGGGAGTGGTACCATGGAGGGCAGTATGGGTTCCAACACTGACTGAACTCTCTTACCTTATACTCTCGCTAACCTTCTCCTCCTCCTACCTCGCTACTGTCTTGCCCCCCCCCCCCCCCACTCTTACCCAGTCTCCCTCACTCTTACTAAGCAAATTTCTGCTCTCTCTCTCTCTCTCTCTCTCTCTCTCTCTATCTCTCTCTCTCTATCTCTCTCTCTCTCTCTCTCTCTCTCTCTCTCTCTCTCTCTCTCTCTCTCTCTCTCTCTCTCTCTCTCCTCCTTGCCTGCCTTGGGTGTGCTGTACGCTCTCGATAATGTGGCTGTCTCTGGTCCGTGCTGGAAAACGTTTTAGGTAGATTACAATAGAGTCTGTGTTTGAGTACAAAAGGGTCGTTGCCGTAAAAAGGTACTAAGATGAGACCGCCTTTATTCGTCACTGTAACGCAGCCCAAAGTCCCACCTGGCGTTCTTTGGATGTAAACTCTTACTACATACATTAAAATTATTGTTGATTCGAGTGTGAAAACGAAGAAATATGGAGTTAATGGTCAATATGAAATTAATGGCCTATACGTAGTCTATGGCCAACAGTGTTATCTCATTTGGGAAGAATTTAGAGAGTTACGAATACTTGGAAAGAAATTATAGTGGAGGTGACAACTGTATGACACTTAGAACATTAATATGATAATGTTGTTGATGGAAGCAAAATGAAGACAGCAGGTTTGAGCAATCTCTTTGAAATATAATAATAATGTAGTCGATGGAAGCAAAATGAAGAGAGCAGGTTTGAACTATGCCTTTGACTGTAGCTATGCACTTCTCCCCTCCCACTGCACTACCGAGGGTGAAGTGTGAGACAGGTAATGGAGCATGAGAGGCCAGGAGAGGGGTGTGCAAGAGAGAGGGAGAGGAGAGGGAATATACTGTAAGAGACACAGGATGGCCGGGGATAGTTGTAAAAGAAGAGAAGTGTGTTGGAGGTGTTGCGAGGAAGGAAGGAAGGAATGGGGAAAGTGAGGGGTGTTACTTGGAGGAGACATAACCAGAAAAATGAAAACACGAGGGTGGTAGAGTTGTAGATGTGAGTAGACCACACAGATACACTCACATTCACTAAGATACTGGGATACAATTACTTCACTAAGATACACCAAAAAAAAAATGTCTTTCTATGGGGATATCCTTTCAATATTTTGGT
>JAWQEG010007792.1:0-29937 GCA_033782935.1 Petrolisthes cinctipes
AGCACCTCATAAGTAAAATTGAGGGGGTTGAGTTGACGTAAGGTGTTGTTGTATGAATATATTTTGCAGCACCTCATAATAATAATTGAGGGGGTTGAGTTGACGTAAGGTATTGTTGTTGTTGTATGATTATATTTTGATATGATACTAATTTATTTATACGATGGAAGGAAAGTGTCGGTGGATATTTGATTGTGGCTGTACATAACTTCTTAACCATTACTAGAAACTCTAAATAATCCAACTGGGTAGCAGATACTAAAACCTTAAAACAGACAGCTATTCAACAACCAAATATTGAGCACTTGTTTGGGTTAGGTCATGTCATGCATCTAAGGTCGATCCCGAATTAAATAATATGGCTTGCCGAACCATCACATCACTGTTGACCTTAAGGGGAAAAGTTTAGTTTTGTGTTGGTAAATCTGGAGCATCTGCAGAATCCTCCAAACTATTCCAAGCAACAACAGAACACCATTATTTTTGCTCTTCTGGTCCTGTTGTTTCCTGGCATACTTTGGAGGAATCAAGGCACTCTAATGTACCAAAAACGAATTACCATCTTAAGTCACACAACAGTTTTGGGACAACAAATGCATGACTTAGGAAACCACAAGCCAATATCAGAAGACAGATTGCATGGAGTTGTAGAAAGACTCGAACTAACCAGCTCTTGCCCAACTCCTCCATCCCAGAACCAAGTGAAAGCCTCCCCCCTACATGTGTCATCTCTTTGTAGGAAGGACTGGGTGGCTTTAATTAAGGGGGTGCGGAAATAGGGGGACAGGCTTCGGGGGGGGGGGGGGGTTTAGGGGGGTGCGGGAGTAGGGGGACAGGCTTGGGGGGGGTTTAGGGGGGTGCGGGAGTAGGGGGACAGGCTTGGGGGGGTGTTTAGGGGGGTGCGGGAGTAGGGGGACAGGCTTGGGGGGGTGTTTAGGGGGGTGCGGGAATAGGGGGACAGGCTTGGGGGGGGGTTTAGGGGGGTGCGGGAGTAGGGGGACAGGCTTGGGGGGGGGGTTTAGGGGGGCGCGGGAGTAGGGGGACAGGCTTGGGGGGGGGTTTAGGGGGGTGCGGGAGTAGGGGGACAGGCTTGGGGGAAGGGTTTAGGGGGGTGCGGGAGTAGGGGGACAGGCTTGGGGGGGGGGGGTTTAGGGGGGCGCGGGAGTAAGGGGACAGGCTTGGGGGGGGGGTTAGGTGGGTGCGGGAATAGGGGGACAGGCTTGGGGGGGGGTTTAGGGGGGTGAGGGAGTAGGGGGACAGGCTTGGGGGGGGGGGGTTAGGGGGGTGCGGGAGTAGGGGGACAGGCTTGGGGGGGGGTTTAGGGGGGGTGCGGGAGTAGGGGGACAGGCTTGGGGGGGGGTTTAGGGGGGTGCGGGAGTAGGGGGACAGGCTTGGGGGGGGGTTTAGGGGGGCGCGGGAGTAGGGGGACAGGCTTGGGGGGGTTTAGGGGGGTGCGGGAGTAGGGGGACAGGCTTGGGGGAAGGGTTTAGGGGGGTGCGGGAGTAGGGGGACAGGCTTGGGGGGGGGGTTAGGGGGGTGCGAGAGTAGGGGGACAGGCTTGTGGTTTCCTAAGACCTAAGCCATTTGTTGTCATAAACCTGTTGTGTGACTTAAGGTTGTAATTCATTTTTGGTACATTGGAGTGCCTTGATTCCTCCAAAGTATGCCAGGAAACAACAGGACAAGAAGAGCAAAAATAATGGTGTTCTGTTGTTGCTTGGAATAGTTTAGAGGATTCTGCAGATGCTCTAGAATTACCAACACAAAACTTCCCCCTTAAGTCGTCTTCATATCTCTTGGTAACCGTATATAGAGTGGGTGTTGTCGGTTAGCCTATCACTTAGCTGCTTGTCTCTATCGCATTTTGTGTGAGTATTATTACGTTTGATGGAGGGAGGTGCAATGCTTGGTAGTATGTATGTACAGTTGGACACATGAATGGGTGGTACAGCCCAGGTGATAAAAGATACTTGTCCCATTTGAGTAACCAGTGTCTATTATCAGGTAGTTGCTTTTTATTACCATCCTCAATACTGACTTCTGCCCCTGATGATGTCTCCTATTTGGCACTAAGGAACACACACACACACACACACACATACATACCCTGCATTCGAACTCAGCCTCTATAGGTGTACTGGGTGGGGAAATGAGCAATACCAGGCGATTTCGAAGCTGTCTGCTCCTCACACTCTGGTCAGAAATTATGCCCAAAAAAGTATGGCATTGGTGGCTAGATCCTGCTGAGAAAGATGGAAGCTACATGTATGACTGTACTGTGGGGTTGGTATTCCTGCTGGCAATGAGTTGACTCTCATTTCTGTACTAACGTGAAATCCTCTAGCATACATAATTCAAGCATTAGGCAAGTCGTGGAGTAAGAGTTGTGACTTCATTTTGACAGATATACATTATTTGATTTTAATGACTGATGGTTTGGGGAATTTACTGAATTATTGAATATAATGAGAATGATAACCCAGAGAATAAAGTTACCAAATCGGATTTTAACCAAAAAGGAATCTTTGAGTAGATTTGCTGTAACTGTAGTATTTTGTGTTAAATATAATGCAGTTATAGCATAGGGTAGGATTAAGTAGGCTTATACTTTTTCTTCTCATACTTCTAAATAAGGTTTTGTAAAGTAACACAAACAGACATTACCCTCACCAGAAAGTGACGTGTATAAACAAACATGTGAACCAACCAACAACACCTCAAAGCTTCACTCGATAATCTCAGGGCCTCAGTCTCAGGCCACGACTGACGGCCTCCTATCCCGAGGTAGAGGTATATAAAAAAAGTAAAATAAAATAAAATAAATAAAAAGAAAGATAACGTTATATACCATTCGGCAACTACGGTGTGGATTAGCTGAGTTTTCAGCATTAGAAAGGGACAAATCTTAGGATAATATTTTTAATTTCTCTAATAGGTAAAGAAATGTCAATATGTTTCGATTTACATCCACTATAGTTTCTCTGACTCATGAAGCAATACGAATATGTATAATTGGCAACTGATCGGCAGGAATACCACTATCTATAAGGTTTCAAAGCAATGTACAGTTGAGCAAGTAGAAAGTGCAAGAAAATTTGGCTGTATATTTCAACATCTGGTAGTTCTTTGTAGTATAAGCCCTCGTATATTTATGAATGAATAACTGAGAATTCAAAGCCAATGTAAGGTGGAACGTGATTGGCTGAACTTTGAGTGGTAGTGAAGATGTGGCCATATACATTCATATTTTTCTTGCACTTCCTACTTGCTCAACTGTACCATAATGCTACGTTTATTGTCGTTTTCGTTCATTTGGTAAAATGCCGATACTTTTTCGGGAGAGTGTACACTGGCTCAAAAAAGTCTGGCGCAGGTTGGGTCCGATGGTTCTGTAAATGATCGCTACAGCTCATCATAAACAAGCTCATTTTCAGTAGCCATCGTCTTAGGTGTCAGAATGTTGCACGAGGGAAATACGCTTTTTTATTTGTTTGACCGAGTGTACAACTATAGAGGCTGAGAGTTCGAATGCAGGGTGTATGTGTATGTATGTGTGTGTATGTATGTGTGTGTGTGTGTGTGTGTGCCGTTCGTTCGTCTCTGGTCAGAAATTATGTATCACGAGTGTACAACTATAGAGGCTGATGAGTTCGAATGCAGGATATGTGTGTGTGTGTATATATGTGTGTGTGTGTGTGTGTGTGTGTGTGTGTGTGTGTGTCCCGTTCGTCTCTGGTCAGGAATTACGTATCGTGATGAGTGTACAGTTGGAGACATGAATGGGTGGTACAGCCCAATTGAACGATGGTCAGTTTCTCCCAATATCAAGTTCCTTAGTGCCAAATAGGAGACATCATCATGGGCAGAAGTCAGTATTGAGGATGGTGTGTGTGTGTGTGTGTGTGTGTGTGTGTGTGTGTGTGTGTGTGTGTGTTCCTTAGTGCCAAATAGGAGACATCATCAGGGGCAGAAGTCAGTATTGAGGATGGTGTGTGTGTGTGTGTTGTTGTTGTGTGTGTTTGTGTTTGTCTGTGTGTGTGTGTGTTCCTTAGTGCCAAATAGGAGACATCATCAGGGGCAGAAGTCAGTATTGAGGATGGTAATAAAAAGCAAGTACCTGATAAATAATAGACACTGGTTACTCAAATGGGACAAGTATCTTTAAATATCACCTGGGCTGTACCACCCATTCATGTGTCTAACTGTACACGCTAAGACCATATCCTGCTCCTGGCGTGATAACATAATGATGATGATTGTCTTTGGCGCTATATGACCTCACTGTTGCGGCGCCTAATATCAATCAATCAATCAATCAATGGTGACGGTCTATTTACACTATAATATTATCATTTATCACATTATAGTTAAATATATTCATCATATTTATATAACAACCCCGTTATGATAATTATATAACTTCTTAACCATTACTAAAATAACTAAATAATCTCCACCATCTATTTACGTAAACTATATCATTTTTCACATAATAGTTAAATAAATACATCATATTCATATAAAAACCCCGTTATATTAATAAAAAAAAAACTTGTAAAAACCTGTAATCACACATTAGTATTCATAATTTGTTGTCAAAGTTCAGACCCCATAGACCTCACTATACACATACATATAACTATACAGTACACATTATGTAACTATATACATATACCTCACTATACACATACAGTCGTGGTCAAATATAATCATCCATATAGGGGTAACACACGTAAGAGTTTGACAGCTTCCCTCTGTTCCTTTGATGATAAACTTTCCAATAAATAGGTTAACTACCATCTTTTAATTTACTACAAGCAGCTACACACTACTTAAAACAATAACACACACACACACACACACGTTAACTACCATCTTGTAATTTACTACAAGCAGCTACGCACTACTTGAAACAATAACATCATCTGTGAACGTTAAAACATTACACAGTAAATTGTTTGAGATACTCATATGTGGATGATTATTATTGACCACGACTGTACATACATATAACTATACACATACATATAACTCACTATATACATACATATAACTCACTATATACATACATATAACTATACACATTTATACAGTAAATATTCCTCACTGAGTAAATTTGTTGTCAAGAGTTCAGACCTCATATGCTTACCCCCCCCTCCCATTTCTGTACCGACCTAAATACTGCCCCCTACCCCCCCCTTCCTTGCTTACCCCCCCCCTCCCTCACTTCTGTACCGACCTAAATACCCCCCCCACTCTCACTTCTGTACCGACCTAAATACTCCCCCCTACCCCCCCTTCCTTGCTTACCACCACCCCCACTAGCACCCCCCCCCCTCACTTCTGTACCGACCTAAATACCCCCCCCACTCTCAGACCCCCCCCCCCACCCTCACTTCTGTACCGACCTAAATACTGCCCCCTACCCCCCCTTCCTTGCTTACCACCACCCCCCTCACTTCTGTACCGACCTAAATACCCCCCCCCTACCCCCCCCTTCCTTGCTTACCACCACTCCCCTCACTTCTGTACCGACCTAAATACTCCCCCCTACCCCCCGCCCCCTTGCTTACCACCACCCCTACTAGCCCCCCCCCTCACTTCTGTACCGACCTAAATACCCCCCCCCCCCCTACCCTCCCAGTCCCCCCTTCCCCCCCACCCACACTTCTGTACCGACCTAAATACTGCCCCCTACCCCCCGCTCCCTTGCTTACCACCACCCCCACTAGCACCCGCCCCCCCCACCCACTGTCTGCCCCCCCCCCCTCCCCCACCATACACCTGCCGGAAGCCGCTTAATTTACCACTCCGATACAGGGAATAACTAACTTGACGCGCCGTGATCACTAAACCACTCATTATTTGATACACACATACACACACACGGAAGGGAAGGGTTGGGGTGGGGCTGGGGGAGTTGGTGGGGGTAGGGGCGGGAAGTTGTTGGGGGGAGTTGGTGGGGGAAGTTGGTGGGGGGTGGGGGGGAAGTTGTTGGTGGTGGTAGTGGTGGTGGTAGTAGTAGTAGAAGTAATAGCAGTAGTAGTAGAAGTAATAATAGTAATAACAGTAGTAGAAGTAATAATAGTAATAACAGTAGTAGAAGTAATAATAGTAATAACAGTAGTAGTAGAAGTAATAATAGTAATAACAGTATTAGTATTAGTAACATTAGTAGTAATAGTAGAATCAGCAGTAGTATAGAAGTAATAGTAATAGCAGTAGTAATAATAGTAGTAGTAGTATAGTTCTGTCCTTTCATTCTTCTTCTTCAAGTGTCCCTCTTTTCCTTCTATTTCCTTGGTGTTTACTGTCCCTCTCTTCCTTCTATTTCCTTCGTGTTTACTGTCCCTCCTTTCCTTCTATTTCCTTCGTGTTTACTGTCCCTCCTTTCCTTCTATTTCCTTGGTGTTTACTATCCCTCCTTTCCTTCTATTTCCTTGGTGTTTACTGTCCCTCCTTTCCTTCTATTTCCTTGGTGTTTACTGTCCCTCCTTTCCTTCTATTTCCTTGGTGTTTACTATCCCTCCTTTCCTTCTATTTCCTTGGTGTTTACTGTCCCTCCTTTCCTTCTATTTCCTTGGTGTTTACTGTCCCTCCTTTCCTTCTATTTCCTTGGTGTTTACTGTCCCTCCTTTCCTTCTATTTCCTTGGTGTTTATTGTCCCTCTTTTCCTTCTATTTCCTTGGTGTTTACTGTCCCTCCTTTCCTTCTATTTCCTTGGTGTTTACTGTCCCTCCTTTCCTTCTATTTCCTTTGTGTTTACTGTCCCTCCTTTCCTTCTATTTTCTTGGTGTTTACTATCCCTCCTTTCCTTCTATTTCCTTGGTGTTTACTGTCCATCCTTTCCTTCTTTCAAAATATTACGTGTCCAAATTAGAAGACTTTGGAAGGCCGAGGGGAGTTGAAAGTGTTGGCTGATGATTAAAGTAACTACGGGAATATTTTAATTTTAATTATTAGGTTAGATTTGTTTATTGAAAGAAATTATAATCTGATTCTTCTTCTAGCTTTCTTTCATTGATTAGTTTGGTGATGATATCTGGTATGGTCTAGGAGGAGTTAGGTTAGGTTAGGTTAGGTTAGGTTAGGTTAGGTTAGGTGATGATATCTGGTATGGTCTAGGAGTTAGGTTAGGTTAGGTTAGGTTTGGTGATGATATCTGATATGGTCTAGGAGTTAGGTTCAGACATTCTCCAAAAACTGAGATTGACTACCGGGCCAAAAAGCTTTCCATAATTATCACCACAGAACTAAAATATAAATACATATATATATATATATCTTAGTTTGATAAATAATGACGGTTTGTTTTCTGGGATATTTTGGAGGAATCAAGTAGCCTTCCATTTTATCTAAAAGAGGTAGAATCTCGCCTATAAATTAAGGGACCCTATGATGTAGTCAGAAATTTGGAGATAAAAGAGTCCTTCAAATATTGCCACGAAACACACACACCTATATGGAAGGAGCTTGTTTCGTGGCATAGTCAGGAGGAATCAGAAGCCTCCAATTTCCATACACGATCACAGGGTCCTTAAAGCGAATATAATTAATTATTTGCAGTATACTATTTAATGTTTGATAACAGTCTGATAGAATTATATGATAGAATTTATATGATAGAATCGCTGACCTACCGGTACAGCCACAATCAAATAACCACCAACACTTTCCTTCCATCGTGCAAATAAATCAGTATCATATCAAAATGTAATCATACAACAACACCTTATGTCAATTCAACCCCCTCAATTATCATTATACGGTGCTGCAAAATATAATCATACAACAACACCTTACGTCAACTCAACCCCTTCAAAAATTATTATTACGAGGTGCTGCAAAATCATACACGTGTTGTTCTTTATTACCAAGATATTTACTACGATGGAAGGATAATGTTAGTGGATATTTGATTGTTAAGCATATCTTCAGGTGTGCTTGGAATAATCAAATGCATGATGATGGTGTGTTAAAATATTGCCACGAAACACACACACACCTATATGGAAGGAGCTTGTTTCGTGGCATGGTTAGTAGGAATCAGAAGCCTCCAATTTTTATACACGATTACATGCAAGGTTCTTTTAAGGAGAGATTCTCTTGTTGGTGAATTGGAAGGTGTGTGTGTGTGTGTGTGTGTGTGTGTTGGTTTGTCTGTGTGTGTGTGTGTGTGTGTGTTGGGTTGTCTGTGTGTGTGTGTGTGTGTGTGTGTGTGTGTGTGTGTTGGTGTGTGTGTGTGTGTGTGTCTGTGTGTGTGTGTTGGTTTGTCTGTGTGTGTATGTGTGTGTGTGTGTGTGTGTTGGTTGGTCTGTGAGTGTGTGTGTTGGTTTGTCTGTGTGTGTGTGTGTGTGTGTGTGTGTGTGTGTGTGTTGGTGTGTGTGTGGGTGTGAGTTGGTCTGTCTGTCTGTGTGTGTGTGTGTGTGTGTGTGTGTGTGTGTGTGTGTTGGTCTGTCTGTGTGTGTGTGTGTGTGTGTGTGTGTGTGTTGGTCTGTCTGTGTGTGTGTGTGTGTGTTGGTCTGTCTGTGTGTGTGTGTGTGCTGGTTTGTCTGTGTGTGTGTCTGTGTGATGTAGTCAGAAAATTGTAGGTAAATGAGTCCTTCAAATATTGCCACGAAACACACACACACCTATATAGAAAAGGAGCTTGTTTCGTGGCATAGTCAGAAGGAATCAGAAGCCACCAATTCTCATCATACACGATCACAGGGTACTTAAGGAGGAAATTCGGTGTTGTTGGTAAATTTGGAGCAACTGAATCCTCCAAACTCTTCCAAGCAACAGAACACCAACCATTATTTTTATTCTTCTTCTTCTGGTTCTGTTTCCTGGCATACTTTGGAGGAATCAAGGACTTCTGATTCCTCCTGACTATGCCACGAAACAAGCTCCTTCTATATAGGTGTGTGTGTGTGTTTCGTGGCAATATTTGAAGGACTCATTTACCTACAATTTTCTGACTACATCACACAGACACATACACAGACACACACACACACACAGACAAACCAACATACACACACACAGACAAACCAACACACACACACACACACACACAGACTAACCAACACACACACACACACACAGACAAACCAACACACACACACAGACAAACCAACACACACACACAAACCAATACACACAGACAAACCAGAACACACAGACAAACCAACACACACACACAGACAAACCAACACACACACACACACACACACACACACAGACAAACCAACACACACACACACTGACCTTCCAATTCAACAACAAGAGAATCTCCCCTTAAAAGAACCTTGCATGTGATCGTGTATAAAAATTGGAGGCTTCCGATAATAATAATAATAATAATAATAATAATAATAATAATGGAGAGTTAAATACAGCTTGCAATGTTCGGGTAAGGCAATATATATGAAGGTAATCAAGGTATATTATCATTATCCACACACACACACACACACACACACACACGTCTAGCCTAGTCCGTTGCATTCCGACAATCCTCTCTCTCCCTCTCCCTCTCTCTCTCTCTCTCTCTCTCTCTCTCTCGTGCAGCAAAACTATGAAAAAACAATCACTCACTCTCTTTTCATTAAATAACATATAAGTATATTTCTTAGCATGTAAATTCAATGGCCACTGTATAAATCAATCTACAAGGACTAATATGTTATTCTTTTTAATAAATATACATATTATAAAGAAATAGATATAGTGAATAAAACTAGACTGACAACCTGTGTGAAATGATGTTAGGTTATGTGTCGCTATTTATCTAACCAACGGGGAGAACCTGAACTATAGAATATGTATAGAATTATTGATCAACGAACGGCATATAAAATACTATACAACTATACTACTTAAAAACTATAATAAGACTTACAAACTATACACAACTTAAAAACTATACAACCTGAGAATTATACGACTTATTTGCTATACAACTTAAATGCTATATGACTTAAATGCTATATAACTTAAATACTATGACTTAAATACTATACAACCTAAAAACTATACAACTTAAAATACTATACAACCTAAAAACTATACAATCAACCAAGCGAGAAAGACGAGACGAGGCGAGGCGAGGCTAGAAGTAAAATTAAATAAGTAAAGTGGAGTCGAGTTGAGATGAGGGAGCAGCAGCCCACGCCATCTGTTGCCCGGAATGTTAACTTGTCTTATAAACAACACCCCGGGCGAGAGAGAGAGAGAGAGAGAGAGAGAGCGAGGGAGAGAGAGAGAGACAGAGACAGCAGGCATGGAGCAGCATAAAAATTGAAAGCAAGCAAAGATGTATGTATGTATGTATGTGTGTATGTACTGTTTGTTTGCTAGATAGAGTTGTGGTTGGTTGGTTGGTTTTTGTGTGGTGATGATGTGGCCTGTGTTTGTGTGTGTGTGTGTGTGTGTATGTGAGTACGAAGATTCTGCTTGTGTGTGTGTGTGAGTACGAAGATTCTGCTTGTGTGTGTGTGTGTGTGTGTGTGTGTGTGTGTGTGTACGAACATTCTGCTTGGGTGTGTGTTCTTTTTTTTTTAATATATAGTCGCGTGTGTCAGTATACCTGCTTGTGTGTGTGTGTGTGTGTATACGAAGATTCTGCTTGTGTGTGTGTGTGTGTGTGAGTGTGTGTGTGTGTGTGTGTACGAAGACTCTGTATGTGTGCGTGTGTGTGTGTGTGTGTGTGTGTACGAAGACTCTGTATGTGTGTGTGTGTGTGTGTGTGTGTGTGTGTGTACGAAGACTCTATATGTGTGTGTGCGTGTGTGTGTGTGTGTCAATACAAAGACTCAGAGTGCTTGGTTGTAAATAGAAGTTAAAATGAATGGCGCATTATAAAATTATTAAAATAATTTATCTTGTGTCGTAACTGTGTCTGCCTGAGTTGAATTTCCGAGGTGTGTGTGTGTGTGTGTGTGTGTGTCATTTTATATAGTTGCGTGTGTGTGTGTGTGTGTGTTTATATATAGCTGTGTGTGTATGTGTGTGTTTTATACGGTTACGTAAGTGTGTGTGTTTATATATAGTTGTGTGTGTATGTGTGTGTTTTATACGGTTACGTAAGTGTGTGTGTGTGTGTTTATATAGTTGCGTGTGTGTGTGTGTGTGTTTATATATTATAGTTGTGTGTGTATGTGTGTGTTTTATATGGTTACGTAAGTGTGTGTGTGTGTTTATATAGTTGTGTGTGTGTGTTTATATAGTTGCGTGTGTGTGTGTTTATATATAGTTGTGTGTGTATGTGTGTGTTTTATATGGTTACGTAAGTGTGTGTGTGTGTTTATATATAGTTGTGTGTGTGTGTGTGTGTGTTTTATACGGTTACGTAAGGTGTGTGTGTTTATATAGTTGCGTGTGTGTGTTTATATATAGTTGTGTGTGTGTGTGTGTTTATATATAGTTGTGTGTGTATGTGTGTGTTTTATATGGTTACGTAAGTGTGTGTGTGTTTATATAGCTGTGTGTGTATGTGTGTGTTTATATATAGTTGCGCGTGTGTGTGTGTGTTTATATATAGTTGTGTGTGTATGTGTGTGTTTTATACGGTTACGTAAGTGTGTGTGTGTTTATGTAGTTGTGTGTGTATGTGTGATTTTATATAGTTGCGTGTGTGTGTGTGTTTTATATGGTTACGTAAGTGTGTGTGTGTTTATATAGTTGTGTGTGTGTGTGTGTGTGTTTCCTTCGTGTTTGTTTGTGTTCACTCCTTCGGGATTAGCGTGGTAGGCAAGAATCTACATTTGGTGGTGTATACGATGACTCTGGAGACATCGTACCGGCACCACACCATAGTCAACACCATGCAACAATGTTCTCGCCTACTGTGACTATAAGTACACATCCTTCGTTAGTGTGCTTACCAATACCCCACTACCACCACCACTACCGACACTAAGAACTCGACCCTCGTTAGTGTGCTTACCAATACCCCACCACCACTACCACTACTACTACTACCATCACTAACAACACATCCTTCGTTAGTGTACATACCAATACCCCACCACCACCACCACTACCAACATTATAACCACATCTCTCACCACTACCACCACCACCACCACTGTATACTACTACCATCACTAACAACACATCCTTCGTTAGTGTACCTACCAATACCCCACCACCACCACCGACACTAACAACACATCCTTCGTTAGCCTGCCTACCAATACCCCACCGACACCACTACCAACACTACAACCACATCTCTCATTAATACCCCACCACTACCACCACTACCACTACTACCAACATTATAACCACGTCTCTCATTAATACCCCACTACCACTACCACTACCACTACTACCAACATTACAACCACATCTCTCATTAATACCCCACTACCACCACCACTACCAACACTACTACCAACACTACAACCACATCCCTCGTTAATACCCCACCACTACCACCACCACCACCACCAACATTATAACCACATCTCTCATTAATACCCCACTACCACCACCACTACTACTACTACAACCACATCTCTCGTTAATACCCCACCACTACTACCACCACCACCAGTACCTTCTTCTTCTCCTACAACTACTACAACATGGAAGCCCCGCCTACATTGACCTGCCCATTAGGCGAGGCCGGACCCCGTGATGTCATGGACCGCACGGTAATTACCCAATGAGAAGCCAGCGAGGGACGGTGGAGGGGCGGAGCGAGAGGACTGACGCGCCAACAAATAGGTCAGCGGCCAGTCCCACAAACCTAACCTAACCAAACCTAACCCACCCCTCTCTCTCTCATTCTGTTATGTGTTGTACTTTGTGTGTGTGTATGTTAGAATCCTGTGTGTGTGTGTGTGTGTGTGTGTGTTAGAATCCTGTGTGTGTGTGTGTGTGTGTGTGTGTCTGTGTTCCAACCCTTGCCTTCCCTTACAACTCAACTCAAACCTAACCTAACCAAACCTAACCCACCCCTCTCTCTCTCATTCTGTTATGTATTGTACTTTGTGTGTGTGTATGTTAGAATCCTGTGTGTGTGTGTTAGAATACTGTGTGTGTGTGGTGTGTGTGTCTGTGTTCCAATCCTTGCCTTCCCTCCCTTACAACTCAACTCAACCCAAACCTAACCTAACCAAACCTAACCCACCCCTCTCTCTCATTCTGTTATGTATTGTACTTTGTGTGTCTGTGTGTGTGTGTGTGTGTGTGTGTGTGTGTGTGTGTTAGAATACTGTGTGTGTGTGTGTGTGTGTGTCTGTGTTCCAACCCTTGCCTTCCCTTACAACTCAACTCAAACCTAACCTAACCAAACCTAACCCACCCCTCTCTCTCATTCTGTTATGTATTGTACTTTGTGTTTGTGTGTGTGTGTGTGTGTGTTAGAATCCTGTGTGTGTGTGTGTGTGTGTCTGTGTTCCAACCCTCACCTTCACTTACAACTCAACTCAAACCAAATGTAACCCACCCGTCTCATTCTATTATGTATCAAGTAAATCATGTACTTTGTGTGTGTGTGTATGTATTAGAACCCCACCCCATCAAGTTCTTTACGTGTCTGTGTGTGTGTTCCAACCCTCGCCTTCCAACCCAATCCTCTCATTCTATCAGCATCGAGTACTTTGTGTGTGTGTGTGTGTGTGTGTGTTAGAACCCTACCCATTGAGTACTTTAATTGTGTGTGTGTTCCAACCCTTGCCTTCCAACCCAATCCTCTCATTCTATCAGCATCGAGTACTTTATGTGTGTGTGTGTGTGTGTTAGAACCCTACCCATTGAGTACTTTAATTGTGTGTGTGTTCCAACCCAACCCTTGCCTTCCAACTCGACCCAAACCAAACCAAACCCACCCACCCCTCTCATTCTGTTATGTAATTGTACTTTGTGTGTGTGTGTGTGTGTGTGTGTGTTCCAACCCCATCAGGTACGTGTGTGTGTGTGTGTGTGTGTGTGTTCTAACCCTCGCCTTCCAACCCATGCAGTCCTCTCATTCTATCATGTACTTTGTGTGTGTGTGTGTGTGTGCGTTTCAATCCGACTCACCCACTCCATCAAGTACTTTATGTGTGTGTGTGTGTGTGTGTGTTCCAACCCACCCCTCTCTTCCCAACAAGTACTTTATGTGTGTGTGTGTTTCAACCCTCACCTTCCAACCTAACCCACCCACCCTATACTAGCCTTAGTACTTTACGTGTGTGTGTGTGTGTGTGTGTCCCAACTCACTTCATGATTGCGTTGTGTGTGTGTGTGTGTGCGTGTCCCAATCCACCTCATGATTGCGTTGCGTGTGTGTGTGTGTGTCCCAATTCACTTCATGATTGCGTTGCGTGTGTGTGTGTGCGTGTCCCAATCCACTTCATGATTGCGTTGCGTGTGTGTATGTGTGTGTGTCCCAATCCACCTCATGATTGCGTTGTGTGTGTGTGTGTGTGTGTCCCAACCCACTACTACATATTGTGTGTATGTGTGTGAAATCTCCCAACCCTCACCTTCCACCATGCACCTATACTGAAGGAGCTTGTTTCGTGGCATAGTCAGGAGGAATCAGAAGCCACCAAGTCTTATACACGATCACAGGATCCTTAAAATAGTAATAAAATATGTCTTTGTTTATTATTCTACTTAGTAACCTCTCCATCCATCCATGACAATATTCCATTATTTTCTTTCATTTCTCGACTGTCACACCTCTCTATCACATTTTTTCTGGCGCTATATGACCTGGCTGTTGCGGCGCCTAATATCAATCAATCAATCAATCAATCAATTTTTCATTTTACTTGCCCAGTTCTCATTTAGTTATAATTATTAAGGAGGTAATACACTTTTGGTACATTGGAGCGCTTTAATTCCTCCAAAGTATATATGCCAGGAAACAAGACCAATTAAGTTAACAAAAATAATGGTGTTCTGCTGTTGCTTGGAATAGTTTGGAGGATTCAGTTGCTCCAGATTTACCAACACAAAACTTCTCCCTTACAAGTATACAGTGTTCGTAAATCTGCTGGAGTCAATTTATTTTTTCATCCAAACTATTCCATACAACAACAACAACAACAGGACACCATTATGTTTGTTAATTAATTAATCTGCCAGGCCGTGTTTGTTTCCTGGTATACTTTGGAGGAATCAGTAGTCCTTCAATGTGGTGCAAATTAAAAGGATATTATTAACAGTCCCCATAATTGGTATTAGTACAGAAGTGGACCTTAATTCAGCAGTGTTGCCAGATCCTGCTGGGTCCTAGTATTTTACCCCTGTCATTTATTGTACTTTATCACGATTATTTCCCGGTAGTTTGCCCAGGTTAGGTCCCGGTAGTCTGATGCGGTCTAGGTTAGGTTAGGTCAGGTCAGGCTAATTTCAAAATGCCCCATTTGAATATGCCCTATCTTGGAAACGGGGCATTTGAGGAAGAAAACCCATAGAAGAAAAGTGTCTTAGAATGGTCCAAAATAGTGGGTAATGACAGTAAAATATCTATTATACAGTAAGGTCCACTTCTGTACCTTTACCCCATAATTAAACTACTTCTTGGAGGAAAATTAATTATCTTACTGTACTTGTTAGTTATTTGTTTATAATTATACTTGTTTGTAAGATTTTATTTCCTTCCTGCTTGCTGTCACACCTCTCTATCACCTTTCTCTGGCGCTATATGACCTCGCTGTTGTGGCGCCTAATATCAGTCATTCATTCGTACTTGTTTGTAAGATATTTAAAGTTAATTAAGGCCTTGCTCCACCAGCCTCATTCATTATTATTAATTAAATACTATAATTACTACTAATGCTCACTATAATCACTACTAATGCTCACTATAATCACTACTAATGCTCACTATAATTACTAATAATGCTCACTATAATTACTACTAATGCTCACTATAATTACTAATAATGCTCACTATAATTACTACTAATGCTCACTATAATTACTAATAATGCTCACTATAATTACTACTAATGCTCACTATAATTACTACTAATGCTCACTAAATCACGACTAATGCTCACTATAATCACTACTAATGCTCACTATAATTACTACTAATGCTCACTATAATTACTACTAATGCTCACTATAATTACTTCTAATGCTCACTATAATTACTACTAATGCTCACTATAATTACTACTAATGCTCACTATAATTACTACTAATGCTCACTATAATCACTAATAATGCTCACTATAATCACTAATAATGCTCACTATAATTACTAATAATGCTCACTATAATCACTAATAATGCTCACTATAATCACTAATAATGCTCACTATAATTACTAATAATGCTCACTATAATCACTAATAATGCTCCGTTTCCCGGCATAGTTTGGAGGAATCAGAAGGCCTCCCATTCCTACAAAATAAACACATTACCCCACAAAATAAAATAAATAATCTTACCAACAGGCTGGACTAATGATAATGGCGAATGGTTTGTTTACTTTCCTCTGGTTCTCTAATGCGCATGCGTCTGTTTTTTTTTTTTTTTGGCGGGAAAATAAATATAGTTAAATAATAATAATAATAATAATAATAATGATAATAATAATAATAATAATAATAATAATAATATCTTTAATGCCATTTAAACATTATTATTGTTGTTATTATTAAAACAGACATAATTAAAAACTTAAATGACTATGTTTATATATATATATTCTTTGCTTCAATGAAAATATTACAGTAATTTTATTGATTTTTCGCAATTCCACTAAATAAATAATTATAACTGTACAGAGAAAGTGTCATTAAAAGCACAGATAAATATTTTCGGTGATATTAACCTTCCCCAGATTATCTTAACAATAATTTCAATGCTTTTACCATGCAGTCCCTCCTTTCCTTCTATTACCTTGGTGTTTGCTATGCATCCTCTTTATCACCTACTCCCTGTCCCTCCTTTATTTCCTTCTATTCCCTACACCTCTTTATCACCTTCTCCCTGTCCCTCCTTTCCTTCGTGTTTGCTATCCCACCTCTCTTTATCACCTACTCCCTGTCCCTCCTTTATTTCCTTCTATTCCCTACACCTCTTTATCACCTTCTCCCTGTCCCTCCTTTATTTCCTTCTATTCCCTACACCTCTTTATCACCTACTCCCTGTCCTTCCTTTCCTTGGTGTTTGCTATCCCATCTCTTTATCATCTACTCCCTGTCCCTCCTTTATTTCCTTCTATTCCCTACACCTCTTTATCACCTACTCCCTGTCCCTCCTTTCCTTGGTGTTTGCTATCCCACCTCTTTATCATCTTACTCTCTGTCCCTCCTTTCCTTCTATTACCTTGGTGTTTGCTATGCCTCCTCTTTATCACCTACTACTCCCTGTCCCTCCTTTCCTTCGTGTTTGCTATCCCATCTCTTTATCACTTACTCCCTGTCCCTCCTTTCCTTCTACAGTATTACCTTCGTGTTTGCTATGCCTCCTCTTTATCACCTACTCCCTGTCCCTCCTTCCTTTCCTTCTATTACCTTGGTGTTTGCTATCCCATCTTTCTGTCACCTACTCCCTGTCCCTCCTTTCCTTCTATTCCCATCACGTTTCCTGTCCCATCTTTCTATCACCTACTCCCTCCCATTCTAATTCTTTTATCTGTCCCTCCTTTCCTTCTATTCCCATCACGTTTTCTGTCCCACCTTTCTGTCACTTACTCCCTCCAATTCTAATTCTTTTATCTGTCCCTCCTTTCCTTCTGTCTCCTGTCCCATCTTTCTATCACCTACTCCCTTCCATTCTAATTATTTTATCTGTCCCTCCTTTCCTACTACTCCCTTCTTACTTGCTGTCCCACCTTTCTGTCACCTACTACCTCCCATTCCAATTCATTTATCTGTCACTCCTTTCTTCTGTTTCCTGTCCCACCTTTCTGTCACCTACTCCCTCCCATTCCAATTCATTTATCTGCCCCTCCTTTCCTACTATTCCCTTCGTGCTTGCTGTCCCACCTTTCTGTCACCTACTCCCTCCAATTCTAATTCTTTTATCTGTCACTCCTTTCCTTCTGTCTCCTGTCCCATCTTTCTATCACCTACTCCCTCCCATTCGAATTCTTTTATCTGTCCCTCCTTTCCTTCTGTTTCCTGTCCCACCTTTCTGTCACCTACTCCCTCCCATTCGAATTCATTTATCTGTCCCTCCTTTCCTTCTGTTTCCTGTCCCACCTTTCTGTCACCTACTCCTTCCCATTCGAATTCTTTTATCTGTCACTCCTTTCCTTCTGTTTCCTGTCCCACCTTTCTATCACTTACTCCCTCCAATTCTAATTCTTTTATCTGTCCCTCCTTTCCTTCTGTCTCCTGTCCCATCTTTCTATCACTTACTCTCTCCCATTCGAATTCTTTTATCTGTCCCTCCTTTCCTTCTGTTTCCTGTCCCACCTTTCTGTCACCTACTCCCTCCAATTCCAATTCTTTTATCTGTCCCTCCTTTCCTTCTGTTTCCTGTCCCACCTTTCTGTCACCTACTCCCTCCCATTCTAATTCTTTTATCTGTCCCTCCTTTCCTACTACTCCCTTCGTGGTTCCTGTCCCACCTCTGCCATTTTCACCTTCTTTAAAATCAGGCATGTTCTTCCACTCCTAGGGCGGTCTTCCTTCATCCTCATATCAAAATCTTACCAGCAAAGAGTTTTATATATATAGCCTATCCACATTCACTATATCTTTCAAAAAAATTCTATATCCACATTCACTATATCTATCACAACAGTTCTATTTACATCCACATTCACTATATCTATCAAAAAAATTCTACATCCACATTCACTAACGTTATATCTATCAAACAGTTCTATATCCATCCACATTCACTATATCTATCTAAACAGTTCTACATATATCCACATTCACTATATCTATCAAAACAGTTCTCCATCCACATTCACTATATCTATCAAAACAGTTCTATATACATCCACATTCACTATATCTATCAAAACAGTTCTCCATCTACATTCACTATATGTATCAAAACCGTATTAAATAAATCCACACTCTATCAAAAAAATTCTATATCCATATTCACTATATCTATCAAAACAGTTCAACCCAGGAGATCACTTAGTTTGTACTGTATAATGCCAATGAATAACACAAGTCTGGGAAAACATTGGGTGGCGTTTAATGAGTATAAAATGAATGAAATGGTGGGTAATGAATAACACAAGCCTGGGAAAACATTGGGTAATCTTTAATGAGTATAAAATGAATGAAATGGTGGGTAATGAATAACACAACCCTGGGAAAACATTGGGTAATCTTTAATGACCGTAAAATGAATGATATGGTGGGTAATGAATAACACAACCCTGGGAAAACATTGGGTAATCTTTAATGAGTATAAAATGAATGAAATGGTGGGTAATGAATAACACAACCCTGGGAAAACATTGGGTAATCTTTAATGACCGTAAAATGAATGAAATGGTGGGTAATGAATAACACAAGCCTGGGAAAACATTGGGTAATCTTTAATGACCGTAAAATGAATGAAATGGTGGGTAATGAATAACAAAAGCCTGGGAAAACATTGGGTGATCTTTAATGACCGTAAAATGAATGAAATGGTGGGTAATGAATAACACAAGCCTGGGAAAACATTGAGTGGTCTTCAATGAGTGTAAAATGAATAACACAAGCCTGGGAAAACATTGAGTGGTCTTCAATGAGTGAAAAATGAATAACACAAGCCTGGGAAAACATTGAGTGGTGTTCAATGAGTGTAAAATGAATAACACAAGCCTGGGAAAACATTAGTTAGTCTTATATAAGTGTAAAATGAATAACACAAGCCTGAAAACACATACATTGGTATATTGAGGGACTAGGAGTGTAAAATGAAGAGGTGTAATACAGTACAAGTATTTATTAATGTTTTTACCAAGGATATTTTTTTACTATTCAAGTCAGGAAAAAACTACGAGGAAGAAATTGGTCGACCTATAGAGAGATTTGTTTTTTAGGGTATTATGGTCTTGAGGAGTAATAATATCAAGGATCTTAATTAAGGAGGTACCATAAATACAGTGTTGGTGGTGAATTATGTGGAGTAAATGATTCCTCCAAACTAATCCAAGCGGTGAATTATGTGGAGTAAACGATTCCTCCAAACTAATCCAAGCGGTGAATTATGTGGAGTAAACGATTCCTCCAACCTAATTCAAGCGGTGAATTATGTGGAGTAAACGATTCCACCAAACAAATTATTTCATGCAACAACAGACCACCATTTATTTATGTGGAGTAAATGACTCCTCCAAACTACTCCAAGCAACAACAGAACACCATTATTTATGTGGAGTAAATGATTCCACCAAACAAATTATTCCATGCAAAAACAGACTACCATTATTTATGTGGAGTAAATGATTCCTCCAAACTATTCCAGGCAACAACAGACTACCATTATTTTTGTTAATTTTGTGGAGTAAATGATTCCTCCAAACTACTCCAGGCAACAGCAGGTAGCCAAATTAACATAACAAACCTAACAATAATCCGACCAATCCATGACCAATCAATAATAATATCTAGTACTGAAAAAACCTCACCAATCCAAACAAACCTATTAAATTCTTTCACCAATCCAGGACAATAATAATAATAATAATAATAATAATACTGTATTGATAATAAAAATATCAAAATAATACTAAAAATGAAAATGAAAACCAAGTCTAAAAAATAATGATCTCATATATCCAACACCAATCTAATTTTTATCTCACCAATCAATGACCAATCTAATGTTTTATCTCACCCAATCCATGACTATAAATCTAATGTCTAATGGGGTATTGATGTTGATAATGATGAAAGACAGAGTTGCCTACCGTACCAAGTGTGAAATAAATTACGCACACAATCACTCCCCATTTTCAAGCCAACTAAATTCTCAGTCCATTAAAATTATAATAAGAGTAATAATTTTGGCCCTTAAAATAATTAAAACGAGGAATATTTTGGCTTAGAATAATTAAAAGAGAAATAATTTTGGCTTCGAGAATAATTATGTGTGAGAAATAATTTTGTTTTTAGAATGGTTATGTGTGAAATAATTTGGCTTCGAGAATAATTATGTGTGAGAAATATTTTGGGTTTTAGAATACTGTAATGTAAGAAATACTTTGGCTTTTAGAATAATTATGTGAGAAATAATTTTGGCTTTTGGAATGATTATGTAAAAGAAATATTTTTGGGCTTAGAATAATTATGTGCGAGAAATAATTTGGCTTTAAGAATGATTATGTGAGAAAAATATTTAGGCTTCTAGAATGAATATGTGAGAAATATTTTGGCGTTTAGAATAATTATGTGCGAGAAGTATTTTGGGTTTTAGAATGATTATGTGAGGAATATTTTGGCTTAGAATAATTAAAAGAGAAATAATTTTGGCTTTTAGAATAATTATGTGTGAAATATTTTGGCTCTAGAATAATTATGAGTGAGAAATATTTTTGTTTTAAGAATAATTATGGAAAAGAAATATTTTGGGGCTTAGAATAATTATGTGCGAGAAATATTTTGGGGCTTAGAATAATTAAAAGAGAAATAATTTTGGCTTTTAGAATAATTATGTGAGAAATAATTTTGCTTTTAGAATTATTATGAGTGAGAAATATTTTTGTTTTAAGAATGATTATGTGTGAGAAATATTTTGGGCTTAGAATAATTAAAAGAGAAATAATTTTGGCTTTTAGAATGATTATGTGAGAGAAATATTTTAGCTTTAAGAATGATTATGTAAAAGAAATATTTTTGTTTTTAGAATGATTATGTGAGAAATAATTTGACTTTTAGAATGATTATGTGAGAACTATTTTTGCTTTTAGAATGGTTATGTGTGAGAGATATTTTGGCTATTAGAAAACGGCATCATCATAAGTAACAATATTCCTCTTGTCCTTGTGAGATCCTTTCTGGGAGTGACTGGCAGCTGTGGAAAGGAAAGAAAAGAAATGAATTAATATTGTTGCAAAATTAAGTCTATCAAACTTAATCTAATATTGTAGTAAAATGAATGCTATCAAATTTAACCTAATATTGTAGCTAAATTAACTCTATCAAATCTAATCTAATATTGTAGCAAAATTAACTCTATCAAACCTAACCTAATACTGTAGTAAAATTAACTCTATCAAACTTAATCTAATATTGTAGTAAAATTAAGTCTAATATTGTAAACAAATTAACTTTACCAAACATAACCTAAAACTGTAGTAAAATTAATTCTAACAAACCTAATCTAATATTGTAGTAAAATTAACTCTAGCAAACCTAACCTAATACTGTAGTAAAATTAACTCTAGCAAACCTATTCTAATACTAATTTTGTTGCCAAATTAAGTCTATCAAACGTAATCTAATAATGTAGCAAAATTAAGTCTATCAAACTTAACCTAAAATTATAGCAAAATTAAGTCTATCAAACCTAATCTAATATTGTAGCTAAATTAAATCTATCAAATCTAACCTAATATTATAGTAAAATTAAGTCTATCAAACCTAATCTAATATTGTAGCTAAATTAAGTCTTGCAAACGTAATCTAATACTAATTTTTTGCCAAATTAACGCTATCAAACATAACCTAATACTAATAATGTTGCCATATTAAATCTATCAAACCTAATCTAATATTGTAGCTAAATTAACTCTATCAAACCTAACCTAATATTGTAGTAAAATTAAACTCTATCAAACTTAATCTAATACTGTAGCTAAATTAAGTCTATCAAACCTAATCTAATATTGTAAACAAATTAACTTTATCAACCTTAATCTAATATTGTAAACAAATTAACTTTATCAAATGTAATCTAATATTGTAGCTAAATTAACTATATCAAACCTAACCTAATATTGTAGCTAAATTAACTCTATCCAACCTAACCTAATATTGTAGCAAAATTAACTCAATCCAACCTATTCTAATACTAATATTGTTGCCAAATTAAGGTGGTAATTAATTTTTGTTACATTGGAGTGCCTTGATTCCTCCAAAGTATATATATATGCCAGGAAACAGAACCAGGTGAACAAAAATAATGGTGTTTGTTCTGTTGCTTGGAAAAATAGTTTGGAGGATTCAGTTGCTCCAGATTTACCAACACAAAAAAAATTCCCTAATATTGTAGCCAAATTAACATAACAAACCTAACAATAATCCGACCAATCCATGATCAATCTAGTACTGTACCAATCTAAACCAACCTAATAAATTATTTCACCAATCTATGACAATAATAAAAATAATAATAATAATAATACTGTATTGATAATAAAAATATCAAAATAATACTAAAAATAAAAATGAAAATAATAATATCAATAATAATAATAAAATAATTCTTCAGCACTACTACTACTACTACTACTAATAAAAATAATATTAGAATAAAGTAAGAATAATAAAAAAATAATAATAAAAATAACAGTAATAAAAATAAAAATAATAACAATAATAATAATAATAATACATATAATAATAATAATAATAATAATAATAATAATAATAATACAAATAACAATAATAATAATAATAATAATTACAATAAAAATACTACTACTCTCACCAATAGTTGACCAGGTGGCGGACGATGATGCGTCGTTGATGGGGTCGATGACGGGTTGACGCCGAGCCAACGACACCTTAAGCTGGATCCCGGATACCATACTGCCGTTCATCTGGTGACGGAAAAAAACGCGAGACGGGATAATAAGTTTACGTCTGTTTATCCTATTACCGTGATAAATGCATTAATTTATCTTAATTTATCGGCTTTTGTGATTTATTACCGTACACACTAATGTAATGATTTCCTGACCCTGTGTTAATTAAGGGGGTGTGGGAGTAGGGGACAAGCTTGGGGGGGGGGGGTTTGGGGGGTGCGGGAATTAAGGGACAGGCTTGGGGTGGGTAGAAAGCCTGTCCCCTATTCCCGCACACCCCTAACCCCCCCCCCCCTTAAGCCTGTCCTCCTACTCCTGCACCCCCCAACCCAACCCCCCCCCAAGCCTGTCCCCTACTCCCGCACCCCCTTAAAAAGATAGTGTGTGTGTGTGTTCCCAGGCTTGTGTTATTCATTACCATGAATACCCATTACCATGAGTATGGAAGTGAAAAGGGGACTACGAAATAGTATAATCCTGCCAACACTGACATATGCGTCGGAGACATGGACATGGAGTAGGGCTCATCAGTCTAGAATAGGTGTTGTGGAAATTAATTACTTGAGAGGAGCATGTGGACTTACTAGGTGGGATGGAGAAAGTAATGAGAGATGTAGAATAGGTGCTGTGGAAATGAGTTACTTGAGAGGAGCATGTGGACTTACTAGGTGGGATGGAGAAAGTAATGAGAGTGTGTATGAGAGATGTGGTATGAGTGAGAAGGCAATTGGCATTGAGTGTGGAGTGGTTGAGAGAGTGAAGCGTGATACATTGAGATGGTTTGGACATGTGGAGAGAATGCAAGGTGAGGAGTTTGTAAAGAAGGTGTATGGAAGTGAAGTTGTGGGACCTGGTGTGAGAGGCAGACCTCCGGTTAGATGGCAGAACAGAGTGGAAGAGTATGTAAAGGAGAGAAACATGAGGGGCAGAGTAGGGCTTGAACAAGGAGGGAGTGTTGGAACAGGGAGAACTGGAGGCACTTCTGCCATGGCCACCCCCTTGGGGGGAGTTCCCGTAGGGAATGAGGCGTCGGAGCTATAAATAGATAGATAGACTAAGTGATTTACTGACCATGTGTTAAAAGGATGGTGTGTGTGTGTTTGTGTGTGTGTGTTTTCCCAGGCTTGTGTTATTCATTACCATACACACTAAGTGATTTACTGACCCTGTGTTAAAAGGATATAATATGTGATCAATTTAATGATCTTATATCAAGGGTCTGCTGTATATAAAAGTGATTTACTGACCCTGTGTTAAAAGGATACTGTGTGTGTGTGTGTGTGTGTGTTTTCCCAGGCTTGTGTTATTCATTACCATACACACTAAGTGATTTACTGACCCTGTGTAATAAAGGATAGTGTGTGTGTGTGTGTGTGTGAAGCAACAACTGAATCCTCCAAACTATTCCAAGCAACAGAACAAACACCATTATTTTTTTTTGCTCTTCTGGTCGTGTTGTTTCCTGGCATATATACTTTGGAGGAATCAAGGCACTCCAATGTAACAAAAAAAAAAAATAAAAAAAAAAATAAAAAAATAATAATAATAGTAATAGTAATAATAAAAAAAACACCTTAACAAAATTCAAAATAAACCAATTTGGACTTACATCAGCAATGGCTTTCTCTGCCGACTCAACCTTGTCGAAGGTAACAAACCCACAGCTGAAAAAAAATGGAGAGATAAAATTAATAAACGTTAGAACATAATTTACTTCGCATCAATTAATTAAGGGGGAAGTTTTGCGTTGGTAGTAAATCTGGAGCAACTGAATCCTCCAAACTATTCCAAGCAACAGAACAACACTCACATTATTTTTGTTAACTTAAGGGGGAAGTTTTGTGTTGGTGTTAAATCTGGAGCAACTGAATCCTCCAAACTATTTCAAGCAACAGAACAAACACCATTATTTTTGCTCTTCTGGTCCTGTTTCCTGGTGGCATGCTTTGGAGGAATCAAGGCACTCCAATGTACCAAAAAAGAATTACAGTACCACCTTAAGGACCCTGTGATTGTGTATGAAAATTGTAGGCTTCTGATTCCTCCTGACTATGCCACGAAACAAACAAGCTCCTTCCATATAAGTGTGTGTGTGTGTGTGTGTGTGTGTGTGTGTTTCGTGGCAATATTTGAAGGACTCATTAATAACCTCCAATTTTCTGACTACATCACACACAGGGTCCTTAAAAAAAAAAAAAAGGAAAACAGTACTTATTTTTTCTCAGACCATAATTATTATAAAACTGTTTTGGTATTAGTCTAAGTCTGTGTAAGCTGTAGGTGGGATATTTATTGCCTGCTGGGTTAGGGGCATAGCATATGGGTTTTGGCGCTCTTTTTCACCCGTGCCGATGATTATAATAATGATAATAATAATAACAACAATACTGATAATAATAATTGATAATAATAATAACAACAATACTGATAATAATAATGATAATAATAATTGATAATAATAATAATATTAGATAATAATAATAATTATAATAATAATTGATAATAATAATAACAATATTGATAATAATAATGATAATAATAATTGATAATAATAACAATACTGATAATAATAATGATAACAGTACAATAATAAAATCAATGATAATAATAATAATAATACAGTGTAATTTTATTTAATCCATCGAATTCTCACTTCTTTTCAATTTCCATGTTGACGTTGACGATGTTGCCAAACGTTGAGAAGGCCTTCTTCAGCACCTCCTCCGAGATGTTGTAGCCGTGGACGTAGATGGTGTGTCCCTGGCGAGGCTTGCCGTCCGCGCCCCGGCCGTCGCGGGTGAACTCCCCCCGCTCCTCTCGGTCCCGCGCCGTGACGAAGCTGTCGTACAGGTTTGGCTGAAAGGAATAAATAATCGTCAATTAAAAAAAGCCCGTATATATTAAAAAAAAATGAATAATAGTCTATTAAAAAGTGCTCGTATATATTTTTTTGAAATGAATAATCGTCAATTAAAAAGTGCCCGTATAGTTTTTATAAATGAATAATCGTCAATTAAAAAGTGCCCATGTATATATATTTTTTTAAAATGAATAATCGTCAATCAATTAAAAAGTGCCCGTATATTTTTTTTTTAAACGAATAATCCCGTATATATTTTTTTGAAACGAATAGTAATCATCATTTAAAAAGCATTCATATATAGTTAGCTGAAAAGAATCGTAGTCATTTAAAAAACTTTCATACTGTATTTTGAATTAAAAAGACGGGCGTATATATTTTTTTGAAACAAATAATCATCAATTAAAAAGCATTCATATATATATATATTTAGCTGAAAAGAATTGTCGTCATTTAAAAAAATTTCATTATAGGCTACTGTATTTTGAATTAAAATGACGAGCATATATATTTTTCTAAAAAGAATTATCATCATTTAAAAAACATTCATATATGCAGAATAATTCGCAAGGAAAATGAAAATAAAGGAATACCAAGCTTTCGTCTATTTTTCAAGACATCTTCAGGGTGTACTTGTGATTACTAATGAACATTCATATATATATTTAGCTGAAAAAAGTCATCGTCATTTAAAAAATTTTCATACTGTATTTTGCTGAAAAGAATAATTTCCCTATGAATGAAGTTGCTGTTAAGAGTCATCAATATCTTTCAAGGGGGTGCGGGAGTAGGGGTCAGGCTTGGGGGGTGCGGGAGTAGGGGTCAGGCTTGGGGGGTGCGGGAATAGGGGGACAGGCTTGGGGGGGGGGGGTTTAGAAAGCCTGTCCCTTATTCCCGCACCCTCCTAACCCTCCCCCAAGCCTGTCCCCCTACTCCTGCACCCCCCTAAACCCCCCCAAGCCTGTCTCCCTACTCCTACACCCCCCTAACCCTCCCCCAAGCCTGTCCCCCTATTCCTGCACCCCCCAAGCCTGTCCCCCTATTCCCGCACCCCCCTAAACCCCCCCAAGCCTGTCCCCCTATTCCCGCACCCCCTAAACTTTTGCTGAACAGAGTCATAGTCATCAAAATTGATCATATATATTTTGTGGAAAAGTCGTCATCTATCATTATATAAAACTAACATACAGAATTTATTGAAAAAGAGTCAACATTATATTTATACCCATACAGATTTTGATGAAAAGAGTGGTCGTCATTATCAAAAACTCTCTCTCGTACAGAATGTATTGAAAAAGAGTCATCGTTATATTTATATCCCTACAGATTTTGGTGATGAAAAGAGTCCGTCATTAAATAAAAACTATGGCACAGATTTTGGTGAAAAGAGTAATTATAAAAAACTCTCGTACTGTACAGAATGTATTGAAAAAAGAATCATCGTTATATTTATATCCCTATAGATTTTGGTGATGAAAAGAGTCCGTCATTAAATAAAAACTATGGCACAGATTTTGGTGAAAAGAGTAATTATAAAAAACTCTCATACAGAATTTATTGAAAAAGAGTCATCGTTATATTTATACCCCTATAGATTTTGGTGATGAAAAGAGTCCGTCATTAAATAAAAACTATGGCACAGATTTTGCTGAAAAGAGTAACTGTTGTCATTATCAAAAACTCTCTCTCGTACAGAATTTAATGAAAAATGAGTTACCATCATCATCAATGCCCCTAAAAAATTTGCTGCAAAGAGTTGGTCGGTCATCAAAAACCATTATAAATATCGGTATATATATTTTTTTTTTGATGATGGAAAGAGGAGTTGTTGTCATTATCATCAACACCATTAAAATTTTCAAATAAATTTTACTGAAAAGAATTGTTTGTCATCATTATCATCATCATTAAAACTTTCAAATAAATTTTACTGAAAAGAGTTGTTTGTCATCATCATCATTAAAATTTTCATATAAATTTTACTGAAAAGAATTGTCTGTCATCATCATCATTATCACCATTAAAACTTTCATATAATCATCATCATCATTAAAATTTTCTTATAATTTTTACTGAACAGAATCATCAATACTTCTAGAATTTTTTAAGAAAGAGTCACCAACCAACAGTCCAATAAATGTTACTGGGAAGTGACACCATTTATCAAAAAACTATCATAATTATACAGTATACATATTTTGCTGACGAGAATCTTTTTATCACACTGCACCCCATTTCAAATATTTCATTATTGTAATTATTGTACTATTTGTATTCAAGCTGTTGTTTTCGAGGCTTTACAGCATAGAGAAAATGTAAAACTATGTAACTGTAATAAAACATTATTATTATTATTATTATTAGGTTTGTTGTTTTGTAATGTAAGACTATGTAACTGTAATACAACATTATTATTATTATTAGGTTTGTTGTTTTGTAATGTAAGACTATGTAACTGTAATACAACATTATTATTATTATTAGGTTTGTTGTTTTGTAATGTAAGACTATGTAACTGTAATACAACATTATTATTATTATTAGGTTTGTTGTTTTGTAATGTAAGACTATGTAACTGTAATACAACATTATTATTATTATTAGGTTTGTTGTTTTGTAATGTAAGACTATGTAACTGTAATACAACATTATTATCATTATTAGGTTTGTTGTTTTGTAATGTAAGACTATGTAACTGTAATACAACATTATTATTATTATTATTAGGTTTGTTTGTTTGTAATGTAAGACTATGTAACTACAATACAACATTATTATTAGGTTTGTTGTTTTGGTAATCACTGAGTCACTTGGTAGACCATTCATTGCAGTACTTCCACAATAATGAATGACCTCTCTTTACATATACCCTGTGTAAGAATAATGACCTCTCTTTACATATACCCTGTGTAAGAATAATGACCTCTCTTTACATATACCCTGTGTAAGAATAATGACCTCTCTTTTCATATACCCTGTGTAAGAATAATGACCTCTCTTTACAACTCACTTTGACTTTCACTCTAGACTCGTGAATCTCTTCTTCAGGATGTGTCGTGGAGAAGGGCTGGTATCCTGAGGGGGCCTTGTCAGCTGCGGATAACTTGCGCTCCAAACCCTGTAAGAATTATGGTGGTATAGGCCTAGTTGAAGTTGTAAGTACCGTATGCAAGAACATCCGTGGTGCTGACGATGGCATGGTACCGGCATGGAGTCATCGTACCGGTACCACCATGGCATCGTCAACACTACCGATATTCTAGCATAATAAGCAAGTATATTAGTGGTACTCTGAAAAAAAGATTTGAGAAAGTGTGAAATTGTATGAGAATGAGTGTGTGTGCAAAATTTTTAAACACACAGAGAGAAAGAGGGATAAATTCTGCACACCCACACACAAATAAAAGTAAGAGAGAGAGAGAGA
>JAWQEG010007793.1:2500-12500 GCA_033782935.1 Petrolisthes cinctipes
CACCTTAATATATTACCACTTACTGACCACACTATACACCTTAATATCTTACCACTTACTGAACACACTATATCTATCTATCTATCTATCTATAGCTCCGACGCCTCGCTCCCTCCGGGAACTCCCCCCAAGGGGGTGGCCACGGCAGAAGTGTCTCCAGTTCTCCCTGTTCCAACACTCCCTCCTTACTTGGTCCATCCCTACTCTACCCCTCATGTTTCTCTCCTTTACATACTCTTCCACTCTGTTCTGCCATCTAACCGGTGGTCTGCCTCTCACACCAGGTCCCACAACTTCACTTCCATACACCTTCTTTACAAATTCCTCGCCTTGCATTCTCTCCACATGTCCATACCATCTCAATGTATCACGTTTCACTCTCTCAACCACTCCACACTCAATGCCAATTGCCTTCTCACTCATACCACATCTCTCATACACACTCTCATTACTTTCTCCATCCCATCTAGTAAGTCCACATGCTCCTCTCAAGTAACTCATTTCCACAGCACCTATTCTAGACTGATGCGCCCTACTCCATGTCCATGTCTCCGACGCATATGTCAGTGTTGGCAGGATTATACTATTTCGTAGTCCCCTTTTCACTTCCATACTCACACTTCTACCTTTCATAATCCTCCCCAGTGATCCTATGACCTGCCTACCCTTCACTGCTCTCTCCCTAATTTCTCCTTCCATACTTCCATGTTTACACATAACTGTACCCAGGTACTTAAACTCCTTCACTTCCTCCATCCTCTCACCCCTCAGAGTTATCTCACACTTCGTCCCAGTTGGTACAGCCAACTTACTATACACCTTAATATCTTACCACTTACTGAACACACTATACACCTTAATATCTTACCACTTACTGACCATACTATACACCTTAATATCTTACCACTTACTGAACACACTATACACCTTAATATCTTACCACTTACTGACCATCACTGAGTAAATCTGACCAATACTAAGTGTCTTATTTAGTATTATATTGTGCTCCACTATAAGGTCAAATGTTTTTTTAATGTTAATAAAAGTTTGTATTACTGAGGTGTTCCTTTGCTATAAGTGTGTGTGTGTGTGTGTGTATATATATATGTGTGTCTGTGTCTGTCTATATGTGTGTGTGTGTGTGTGTGTGTTCAATATCTATCTTTTCTTGTTCTGTGACACATTTGTAAACCATAATTATATCTCCTCTCTTTCGTCTTTATTCCAGAGAGACACAGAGACTGAGAGACTGTGTGTGAGAGCGAGAGAGAGAGAGAGAATGTGAAACTGTGTGAGTGAAAAAGAGAGAATGAGAAACTGTGTGAGAGTGAAAAAGAGAGAGAGTGAAAGAGAGAGAGAGAATGAAAGAGAGATAGATAGAATAATAATTACCAACAAATTATCATAAATGAAAAATAAAAATTACATTAAATTATTAACACCCAATTTTATTAAGACTACAAAAATTTATTAATACAAATATTTTTTTTTTTTATTATTATTATTATTATGACCAGTGGTGACATACATACAGACAAAATGGTGCACGGTTTTAGGCAATAGTTTGTTGACAGACAGACAGACACACACACAGACAATAATGATTAATAAAGTGATTAATAATTACAGTATATAAGGCATTAAATAATAATAATAATAATAATAATAATAATAGTGATAATGATAATAATAATAATAATTACATTAACTGTATAATAATAGTAATATTAATAATAAAAAAAATAATAAAAAAATAATATTAATAAAAAATAATAATATTAATAATAAAAAAATAATATTAATAAAAAAAAATAAAAAATTATTAATAATAAAAAAAATAAAAAAAAATATTTTAATAATAATAATAATAATAATAATAATAATAATAATACACCTTTAAACCCATACATATAATAATACAATATACAAATGGAAATTAACAATACAGAAATACATAATCATTTTTCTTACCTCTAAAAAAAAATACAAAATACATAATAATTTTTCTTACTTATACCTCCATGATACAAACACACACATGTACACATACTAGAAGCATACACACACACACACACATATACACACACACACACACACACATATATATAGAAGCATACACATACATATAAGCATACATACACACATATATACACATACACACATAATAGAAGCATACACATACACACATATATAAGCATACACACACACACACACACATATAAGCATACACACATATATAAGCAAACACACACACACACGCATATATAAGCATACACACACATACATACACATATATAAGCATACACAAACACACACACATATATAAACATACATACACACACACACATATAAACATACATACACACACACACACACACATACATACATACACACACATACACACATACACACACACACACACACACACACACACATATAAGCATACCCACACACACACACACACACATATAAGCATACCCACACACACACACACACACATATAAGCATACCCACACATACACACACACACATAAGCATACCCACACATACACACACACACATAAGCATACCCACACATACACACACACACATAAGCATACCCACACATACACACACACACATAAGCATACACACACACACATATAAGCATTTAAGCATACACACAAACATATTGTTGTTATTATTATTATTGTTCTTGTTATTCATTGTTGTTCTTGTTATTCATTGTTGTTCTTGTTATTCATTGTTGTTCTTGTTATTCATTGTTGTTCTTGTTATTCATTGTTGTTCTTGTTATTCATTGTTCTTGTTCTTGTTATTCATTGTTCTTGTTGTTATTATTCATAGTTCTTGTTGGTGTTATTTATAATTCTTGTTGTTATTCATAGTTGTAATAGTTGTTATTCATACTCGTTATTCATCTTTGTTGTTGTTCTTATTGTTATTCATAGTTGTTATAGTTGTTGTTCTTCTTGTTATTCATAGTTATTCTTGTTCTTCATAGTTATTATACATAGGTTTTGTTGTTCTTCGTAGTTTTGGTTGTTATTCTTGTTGTTATTCATAGTTATTCTTGTTCTTCAAAGTTGTTATAGTTGTTATTCATCGATGTAGTTGTTATTCATCGTTGTTCTTGTTGTTATACATAGTTATTATTTCATAGGTTTTGTTGTTCTTGTTATTATTCATAGTTATTGTTATTCATAGTTATTATACATAATCTTGGTTGTTCTTCATAGTTGTTGTTATTATTGTAGTTGTTCTTCATAGTTGTTGTTGTTATAGTTATTGTTATACATAGTTATTATACATAATCTTGGTTGTTCTTCATAGTTGTTGTTCTTCATAGTTGTTGTTGTTCTTCATAGTTGTTGTTATTGTTGTAGTTGTTGTTCTTCATAGTTGTTGTTGTTATACATAGTTGTTATACATAGTTATTCACCAGAAGCTGCCCGATGCCTTTCCTCCGGGTGGATTGTTGACCTTCACTGACGGTCTTTTAGGAGACTTGTCTGTCACCTGGGCACCTACAGGAATTATAATTATGTATTAGTAATGTACAATAATAATATGAATAATATGAATAATAATATCAATAATAATAATATAAGATAATGATGATGATAATAACAATAATATAATAATAATATTAATAATAATATTAATAATATGATAAGATAACTATGTATCAGTAATGTATAATAATGATATATAAAATAACAATATATATAATAATAATAATATTATTATTATTAAAATAAACCAGACACACAAAGGTGGGAGAGAATGGAAGCACTCTACCAATCCAAGGACCCCCCCCCCAGCACCCCCCAGCCCCCCCAGCCCCCATGAATCCAACCTGAAGAAAAGAAGACACCTTAGAGAAGGAAAGATGTGTAGTTAGCTTAATAAAAACATATTAGCCCTACTCTTGAAGCCAACCAGTCCTACACCATTAAAGACACATTTACCAAGGCCATTCCACAGAGACACACACCAAGGGACAAACGATCCACTGTACTGACAGGTTCTACAGCCAGGCAATACATAAGCAAACCTATGGGAGTCCAATGTACCACGAGTGACACCAGCTGGAACATACAGAGGTGGCAGAGACGAGTTAAGAGGATGCAACACATTACTTCTCATCTTGAAGAGCATGCACAATGATGCAACAGAACGATGGTGACTCAGATTATAATCAAGTAAACCGCCGGTAAGAAAATTAGCATTAGAAACAATTCTATCCAACAACTTGAGATGACAGTCAGCTGCTGAACACCCATACTGGAGAACAGTATTCCAACAGAGGCAACACAAAGGAGTTAAAACATCACAGTAACAATGAGTCATCTCCCAACACACACACACACACACACACACACACCAAGCTCTACACAACACAAAGGAGTTAAAACACCACAGTAACAATGAGTCATCTCCCAACACACACACACACACACACACCAAGCTCTACACATTATACACAACTTTGGGAAGACAGACCTTGAGATTGACCGAACATGCTTCTCAAAAGTCAGCTTGGCATCAAATGTAACTCCCAGAATAATAGAATTCTCAGACCTCTCCAATACAGTCCCATCAAGAATCAAGGGTGGCGATAAAGGATACACCATGTGAGACCTACAGACAACCATTGTCCTTAGTGTTGTCAGCATTCAACCTCATATCTCACAACCTGTACCAATCACTAATATAGAGTACACCATGTGAGACCTACAGACAACCAATGTCCTTAGTGTTGTCAGCATTCAACCTCATACCACACAACCTGAACCAATCACTAATCCTATCCAGGTCACGATTCAATGACTGAGCAACAGAAATCCTGGCACCAGGGGTCGGCACAACAACAATGAGAGTGGAGTCATCTGTATAACCATAACAGGTCATTCTCCAAGATGTTAAAGAGTTCAGAGGTATACAGTAGGAACAACAACGGTCCTAAGACATTATCTTGGGACATCCCAGACACTAATTCTGCTCTTACACTTCACACACCATACACAACAACATACTGGGATTGAACAGTGAGGAATTGTGACAACACAGACAGTACTGATAATAATATGATAATAATAATAATTATAATAATAATAATAATGATAATAATATGATAATAATAATATTAATAATATGATAATAATAATATTAATAATATGATAATAATAATATTAATAATATGATAATAATAATATTAATAATATGATAATAATAATATGATAATAATAATAATACTGATATAATAATAATAAAAATATAATAATAATGATCATACTAGCTGTAATTTGATAAGATAACACACCCACACCCACACACACACACTATATCTAATTAAAATAAATAATAAAAAGCATAAATAATAATAAAAATAAGCATACTATATATTATTATGCATAAATTAACAAATGCAAAAATATAATTATAAAGTGAAATTTTATTATTATTATTATTATTATTTTTATTTCATTATTATTACTATTACTACAGTATTATTAACTATTATTATTACTATTATTAATATTATTACTATTATTACTACCATTATTATTATTATTATTATTATTATTATTATTATCATAATAGCGTGTTTCCAAAATAATTCCGCAGTGCAATTTTTTCCGGAGCCTCCAATTAAATTTTTTTTGGAGTAAACTGGTTCATACAGTGTTTGTGTTTTATTTATATATATTAATTTAAGGAGACAGAGAGACAGACAGACAGACAGACAGACAGAGACAGAGACAGAGACTGTATGTATGTATGTATGTATGTATGTATGTATGTATGTATGTATGTATGTATGTGTGTGTGTGTGTGTGTGTGTGTGTGTGTGTGTGTGTGTGTGTGTGTGTGTGTGTGTGTGTGTGTGTGTGTGTGTGTGTGTGTGTGTGTGTGTGTGTGTGTGTGTGTGTGTGAAAGAGAAATTGTATGCATGTGTGTGTGTGAAAGAGAAATTGTATGCATGTGTGTGTGAAAGAGAAATTGTATGTATGTATGTATGTATGTATGTATGTGTGAGAGAGAAACAGTGTATAATTATGTATGTATATATATATATATATTTTTTTTTTTTTGGCAAATCCTTAAATCAATAAATTTAAAAATCTTTCCTATAATAAAAGTTAAAAAAGCGCATTTAATTTGTGCTTAAAAAAAAAAAAAACAATAAAAAAAAAAAAATAATAATAATAATAAAAATAAATATACTAATACTAAAATACCGTAATAATGTGATAATGGAAGTCTTGTTGGTCGCATTAATTTGAGGCTTGATCTGGGAATTATATCATCTCCTATTTGTCGACCTATAATTAATTTAATGGTATAATTATTACCTATTATTATCTATTATTATTATTATTATTATTATTATCTATTATTATTAGCATCTATTATTATTATTACCATCTATTATTATTATTACCTATTATTATTACCTATTATTATTATTATCACCTATTATTATTACCTATTATTATTATTATTACCTATTATTATTATTATTACCTATTATTATTATTATTACCTATTATTATTATTATTACCTATTATTATTATCTATTACTATTATTATTACCTATTAATCTTATAGATTTTTATCAATTATTATTACCTATTATTATTATTACCTATTATTATTATTATTACCTATTATTATTATTAAAACCTATTATTATTATTAAAACCTATTATTATTATTAAAACCTATTATTATTATTAAAACCTATTATTATTATTAAAACCTATTATTATTATTAAAACCTATTATTATTATTAAAACCTATTATTATTATTAAAACCTATTATTATTATTAAAACCTATTATTATTATTAAAACCTATTATTATTATTAAAACCTATTATTATTATTAAAACCTATTATTATTATTAAAACCTATTATTATTATTAAAACCTATTATTATTAAAACCTATTATTATCTATTATCATTATTACCTATTATCATTATTACCTATTATTATTTATTATTATTATTACCTATTATTATATATCATTAATTTTATCATATATATTGATAAATAATTAGAGATTGTGAGAGAGAGAGAGAGAGAGAGAGAGAGAGAGAGAGAGAGAGAGAGAGATACTGTATATATATAATCAGTGCATGAGAGAGTGAGTGTGAGAGAGAGAGAGAGATTTTTAATAACCGAGTGAGTGAGAGAAAGATAATTAATAACCAACCGACCGACCAACCGACCAAGTGAGTGCGAGAGAGAGAGAGAAACAAAGAGAGATACAGTAATTAATAACCGACCGATTGAGTGCGAGAGAGAGAGTGAGTGCGAGTGAGAGTGAGTTAGTTAAGCTGACCAGACACGTGAAAGTGAGAGAGAGAGAGAGAAAGAGAGAGAGAGAGAGATACCGTATAACTTTACATAACTAATAACCGACTGAATGAGTGAGTGAGCGCAAGAGAGAGAGAGTGTGAGTGAGTGCGAGTGAGAGTGAGAGTGAGAGAGAGTGTGAGTGAGTGCGAGTGAGAGTGAGTTAGTTAAGCTGACCAGACACGTGAAAGCTGGAGTCGTGGAGGTTGAGTCCACCGCTCTTTGTCGGACCTCTGGTGTAGAAGTCCGGGGCGGTGGTGGGAATGATGTGTGAGTCCAGGGGGGAAGGTCCAGCAGAGGTGGTGTGACTCGGACCATTAATACGAGTCACTGGGCCATCATAGGCAGCACGATCAACCTGTGTGTGTGTGTGTATGTGTGTTAAAGTAAGAATAATAATAATAATAATAATAACAATAATAATAATAATAACAATAATAATAATAATAATAATAACAATAATAATAATAATAACAATAATAATAATAATAACAATAATAATAATAATAACAATAATAATAATAACAATAATAATAACAATAATAACAATAATAACAATAATAATAATAATAATAAAAGGTTTATTTGATACAGGCAGTGAAGGGCTGAAAATATACATTGTAAAATGGTGATACAAATGTGTGTGTTTTTGGTGTGCACCTGGTGGATGTGAGTACTATTGGTGGGAACTCAGTATGTTGTCTTAAGATGGGAGTTTGAGTCTGGCAATAATAACATCTACAGTTAGAGTAGGTGGCTATCCATTATGACAAACTCACCACAAACGAAAACAGAAAGAAAAAAATCTAAAAGAAGTTATCTCATTCAGACCCCCAACTGGGAACCCCTGAACTAGTAGTTACAAACTGGCCACAGTTTCACTCTGCTGCTGCTAGGTGGCCATGCAACCTGAAGTTCTGTACGGATGAAAAACCTCAGATTTTGACTCGCCACCACAGCAATAACACCTCTTGTTTGCTGCCTTTACTGTGTTGGTTATTATTTAGGTACAGTGAGCTGTTGTTGTTGTCTGAATCAACAAGGGATATAAATTGTGTTCTGGTAGACACCTTATGTTGTATGTTCAATGTAATCTCTCTTCAAGCTTTGCCATTGTTGAGAACCATTGTACAAGTTGACTAGCCATCACTTGGTGATGAAGTACCAGGCTGGAATATACCTTTCTAGGTCCCAGTCTTGGTACAGATCCTTGGTATGGATTCCTATAAGGACTCCAGATCTCTTCACTGGCTTTCTTGAGGTAGCAGGATGTTTGTCAGTCATACCACTACACTGGGCTCCACTCCAATATTAACAGCTTTCCTTAGTATTACGTTATGGTCTATTAGATCAAAAGCTTTTCTGAAATCTATGAATGCAAGGGCAACTGAGGTGTTTCTTTTTTCCAGGTTACTGTATATAAAGTGTAGCAGACTTATGAGACAATGGTTGGTTGATGATGACTTCATATTTCCAAATTGGTAATTTTCCCACTTCCTGTCAACATCATTAACAGTTAGTACCTCAGTCCATGGGTACTGTATTAACCACTGTCCAAACTGTCTGATACCAGAGTCAGGTATAGGTGTGTATATCATGGTGGTATGGTTATTGTGGCTGGAATTATATTTCCATAAATACATTTAGAACTGTATCAAATGAAGCAACTATATGTATGTGGATAGAGGTTCATGGTGTCTCAAAGACCAGAATGATCACCATACCAAACCAGTGGTACTTTGTTGGGACTCAGCCAGTTGGGAGGGTGTAGTGTTTTGCTAGGCGACAAGGAATAGTGTTGGTGCAGTGAGAAACAGTTGACCGGCAGACACAAGGCACAGAGGACATATTATTCCTGATCCTCGGTAATATAGTGGAAACCTGTGATTGACGGTGATAGGCGGCCTTTGTTATAAGTGTCTTGTTGCTTGGTTGTGTACCCCATTTGAAGGCCCAGTTGTCACAATAAAAGGTATGTCAAATACTTCATATAATTGTGACTCAAATCTCATCGAATATTCTTGTTATTAATTATTATTAAATTATGGTTGGGTTGTTAGTTGATGTTAATATTGTTAATTCATTGCAAGTGGTCTATTGTTTGACTTTAAAGCTATCAAAGATATTAGTACATTGTTTGCATTGTTTCAGTTCACGCAACAAATAAACAACGATTACAGCAGTCGGATTTCTTTGTGTATATCCTGGGCTGGGGTAGCAATAGTTATCTTGATGGTGGGAGGTGGTAGTGGTAGGGACACAGAGAGATGGTTACTTCTTCCCATGGGTGTTAGTGGTTGAGGTGGTATGGTAGGTACTGGTGTGTCAGGTCAGTAATAATGAGGTCAAGAGTGTTTTGTTGGTGGGTGGGAAAGTTGACAATCTGGGTGATGCTCAGTTGGTTTTCAATTTCTTTTGTATCTAGTTGGTTGAAGTCACCACATAGAAAGCCATTGTAGATACCTGTCCGGGATGTAACACACACACACACACACAAACACACACACACACACTTTATCTTATCACTCTCACACACACACACACACACACTTTATCTTATCCCTCACACACACACACACTCGTATCTTATCCCTCACACACACACACACACACTTTATCTTATCACTCTCT
>JAWQEG010007793.1:17500-25000 GCA_033782935.1 Petrolisthes cinctipes
TTATGTAGGTTTGTTTCATGTCTGGCAACAATATAAATTCTGTTTTGTCACACCATGAAAAATAGCTTCTGTTCTTGTGCAGCTTTCCATGGGGTGACAAAAAAAAATGTCTATCAAGCTATAGATAGATAGACATTGTGTTTTGTCACACCATGGAAAGTTGCACAACCTATTTTTCATGATGCATCCAACTTTGTTTCATGAAAAATCAACTTCCTTGTGACTCGTTGGTAGGTGTGTGTACTAATGGAGCTCCAGCCATGGTTAGGGTCGATTCCACAGTGGTATTTGTTAGCTAGCTTCCCAACCAACCACACTTGTAAGGCTTCATTATTTTCCAAAAGTTGAGTATCCACATTCACAAAATCTATCCAACAGTTAGATAATGATGATCACTGTACAGTATAGTTTACTCACCAAATTCATTAAATAATTCACCCTAATTACACGGCTAACATTCTTTCGTTGGCGTGCTTACAAACCAATACCAAGCACTGTGGAATGGACCCATTGTCTGCAGTCTGGGTTCATCACAATGGTCAAAGAAAAAAAATGGTTCTGAAATAGATACACACTACATACGTAATGGTGAAGCCTTAACATCCACAACTTTGTCTACTGAAATAAGGAATGTCTTGGATGTGACTATCAAGGTTGTTGCCTGATGAGAATCAATGTACAAATGTAAACAAAGAAGAAAGTATTGGGCATAGTATAGATAAGCAAAGGGGTAAGAGGGATAATAAAGTATTAACTTGTAAATTACTAAATGCTAGAAGCATTGTGAACAAAATGTTGGAACTAGAGCAGATGGCGTATGAAGATGATCCGGACATCATTTCAATAACGGAGTCATGGACCACCAGATAATTATATTCCACGTGCAGATATCAGCATATCGGGTTATGACACAATAAGAAAGGACAGATCAAATAGGAAGGGTGGTGGTTGTGTGGTGTATCTTAAGGAAGAGATAAGAGCAACTACTATGGAGGAAGAGATGTGTGACAACCTAGAAGCAGTGTGGTGTAAAGTGAGAGTTGGGGGAGGAGATATGGTAGTAGGTTGTGTGTTACAATGGTACATCACCAACAAAAAAGGAGGGAATTAGCCTACACAAGAAGATAGAGGAAATTTGTGGAAAGTATGGCCAGGTGGTGATTGGTGGTGATTTTAATCATAACACAATAGATTGGAAACTATTACAAGCTGGTCATGAAGGAGAACCATTTCTGAAACTGGTGATGGACAAGTTCCTTACACAGCATGTAAAACAACCAACAAGAGGAAGAAATATACTGGATTTAGTGTTGAGCACAGATCTGGTATTATTGAATAACATAGAGGTATCAACTCCTCTGGGATCAAGTGACCATAATGTGGCGAGTTTTAAAATAAATATTAACTGGGGAAATGCAAACTGGAAGGATTACTATTATGACTATAGGAAAGATAAATTTCAGAAAATGAGAAAGGAATTGGCAAAGATTAAATGGAGAGAATTATTTCAAGGAAAGACAGCATCAGAAATGTGGAAAATAGTTATGGATGAATATGACAAGCTTGTTAAATTATATGTACAGTCGTGGACAAAAATATCGTGCCCCTCGTGACTGAGACACTATAGGTTGGAGATGGTAACACTTAATCCCACCTCATCTAAAGTCATGCCTTATTCCTGCTCTCTCTTGCAAGTCCTGCGTGATTTGAGAGAGAGAGGTGAGATCAACAGTGTTACCAGCTCAAATCAAGTCTCTCAGTCAAAAGAGTGGCGCGATATTATTGTCCACAATAGTTCCTGTTGTCAACCGGGATGAAAGGAAGAGAAAACCACCATGGTGGAACACAAACATATTCAGGACAAGGACAAACAAGCTCAGTTGGTGGAAACAATTTAAGGAGTATGATCAATACAAAGGTTATTTGAGAAACAAGGCAGCAATGAATAGAGAAAGAAAATTAATTAAGAATTCTAAAAAGAAATATGAACAACAAATTGCGAGAAGAGTAAACGTGGATCCAAAAACATATTACAGATATGCCAACGGTAAAATGAAAGCAAGAGAAAGTGTAGGTCCCTTAGAGGACGATAATGGAAACATAGTACTGTATGTGACAACAAAAGGATGGGGGAGATTCTAAATAAATATTTTTCAACCATATATACCGAGGAAGATCTATAAAAAACATAACAGAGTCCAGGGTGTTGTTTAATGGAGAAAACCTGTTGGAAGAGGTGAATATAACAAATGACAAGATATTGAATAAACTACATGAACTTAACCCTCAAAAGTCACCTGGAAATGACACCGTACATCCTGCAATATTAAAGAATATGAGGGGAACTGTAGCACATCCACTAACTTTAATATTTAAGAAGAGCTTAGAAACAAGAGACATACCAGAAGATTGGAGGATGGTGAATGTGACCCCCATATTAAAAAAAGGATCGAAGAAACAGGCAAACAACTATAGACCAGTTAGCTTGACCTCTGTAGTTAGCAAAATTATGGAGTCACTGATTAGAGATACAATTGAAAAGCATCTGGAAGAACATGAACTAATAAAAGGGACACAACATGGCTTTATACAAGGAAGGTCTTGCCTAACAAATCTTTTGACCTTTTTGGAGAGAGTGACACAGTACATAGACATCAGTTTGCCAGTAGATGTTGTTTACTTAGACTTCTCTAAGGCATTTGATAAGGTTCCTCATAAGAGACTATTAAAGAAAGTAAAGGCACATGGAATGGGTGGTAAGCTACTGAGATGGATTGGTGAGTGGCTGAAAGTGAGGAAACAGAGGGTAGTTATGACAGGACAAAAGTCACAATGGAGTCTGGTCAAGGAGTGGTGTGCCGCAGGAGTCAGTGTTGGGGCCACTTTTATTTACTATATTTATCAACAACACAGATGACAATATTGCCTCACACATTCTCAAGTTTGGAGATGACACAAAGGTCTTTTGTAAAACAGGAACCCATGAAGAAATTAATAGCTTACAAGAGGACTTAAATAGATTACACCAATGGTCAGAGGAGTGGAAAATGTTATTTAATGTGGAAATGTGTAAGTGCCTGCACTTAGGTTATGGTAATGTTAATAATACTTATAGATTGGGAGGTCAAGAGATTGTGAATGTGGAACAGGAGAAGGATTTGGAAGTGAAAATATGCAAGACATTGAGTCAAGTACCCATGTAGTACAAGTAGTATCCAAAGCCAACCAAATAGCAGGGAGCATAAGGATGACCATTCAACACAAAAGTATGACAAATACAGTACAGTACTCCCTTGTTATCAATGGGGGTTACATTCTTAAGATGGCCGTTGATAACAAAACCGTCGATACCGCATTACGGTATGTTAACTATATGTACAGTGCTCCCCCCAAGTAAGTGGTCCTTAACTAGAAGAATTCCAAAAAGAGTGGAAGTGATTTTAAGAGAAAATTACCAAAATTGATGTATAGCCTACAAACAAAGGAATGTTTGTGAACGAATGAAAATTCAATGAGTTTTGGTGATAACTGAAATTTCCACCCCACTATCACCCTCACACTCCCTTGATACACTTCTGATAAGCCTAACCCCTTTATAGTGAACTTCTCCTCAAATCGGGCATTTTTCATACTTTTAACACATCCGGGTACAGACATTTGATATGGTGAAAAGTACAAATGATTGTATGAGAAAATGACAAAGAATAATGAATATATACAGTACTGAGGAAATGTATTTGTATGAGTAGAAACTCATTGGTGAAATTATTGGTGATAACTGAACTTGTCAATCATCACACTCACTCCTCACTCACTACACTCACACTATTAGACCTACTGTACACTTTTAGCATGAACAACCTTTAAACACAATCATTTTCCATACTTTGGGCTCAAGTTTTGAATTATTTTTAGTCACGAGAGTACGGTAGAAAAAATCCGTTGATAATCGAAACGGTCGATAACGAGGGAGCAATGTATCCTGCCATTGTATAAATCCTTGGTTAGGCCACATTTGGAATATTGTCAACAGACCTGGAGGCCTTATAACCAGCAGGACATAGATTAAATAGAAAGTGTGCAGAGAAGAATGACAAGAGAGGATACCTATGAGGACACATTGAGGAAGACTGGTTTGATATCAATGGAAATAAGGAGAGTTAGGAGTGACCTCATTGAAGTATGTAAAATAATAATGAAAGGATTGGAGGGACTGATTGTGGAAGACTTTCTCATCATGGAAAAGAGAGGGAACAGAGAACACCAACATAAAATATATAAACAACGACCACGATTGAATGCAAAGGAAGTACAGTACTCATTTTCACACAGAATAACGGAGGAGTGGAATAATCTGCCAACAAGCGAGGCAGTGGTAGTGAACACAGTGAATAGTTTTAAGGACCCTGTGATCGTGTATAAAAAATGAAGGCTTCTGATTCCTCCTGACCATGCCATGAAACAAGCTCCTTCCATATTGGTGGCGTTTCGTGGCAATATTTGAAGGACTCTTTTATCTCCAAATTCCTGACTACAACACAGGGTCCCTTAAAGGAAAGATTGATCCATTAATAAGGCAAGTAGGGAAGCACTACATGAGCCGATCCTAAACCAACCAACCACTTCAACACCAATTAATGAGACTTGGAGTGGTGCTGGTAAGATTACTGGTAAGATACAATTCTTATATTATAATAAACAATTGTATAAACCAATAATTCTGATAACATAAAAATATAGATTGTGTAATAATTTGTGTTGACCACTCCTTCTGAAAACATACAAAAAATAGGTTGGTTATTATTAATTCTGAAAACATAAAAAATAATAAGTTTGTTATTAATTCTGAAAACATAAAAAATAATAAGTTTGTTATTAATTCTGAAAACATAAAAAAATTAGTTTTTTAATAATTCTGAAAACATAAAAAATAATAAGTTTGTTAATAATTCTGAAAACATAAAAAAATTAGTTTGTTATTAATTCTGAAAATATAAAACATAATAAGTTTGTTAATAATTCTGAAATAAGTTTGTTAATAATACTGAAAACATAAAAATAGTAAGTTGGTTAATAATTCTGAAAAGATAAACAATTATAATTTTGTTAATAATTAGCGTCGCCGAGGTAGTGTAATTTGCCGAACCGACCCCCTCCCAACCCCCCCTACCCCCACGACCACCCCTAAGCCCACCGAAACCCCCACCGAACTCTCCCAACCCCCACCGAACCCTCCCAACCCCCACCGAACCCTCCCAAACCCCACCGAACCCTCCCAACCCTCTCCGACCCCCACCAAACCCCCCCTAACCCCCTAACCCCCACCAAACTCCCCTAAACCCCACCGAACCCCCCCCAAAAACCCCCCTAAGACGTACTTTGCCAGAAGGTCCATGAGATATGAGGGAGTGTGAGTGTCAGGTCTGAGTGGCGGCCCCATGACATGAGCGGCGGCGTGTCTCCAACATTGGTGCCGGTAGTGAGTGCCGTCGGTGCCAAGGCCGGCTGCTATGGGCTCGCCAAAGACTATGTGGCCTTGTTTACGTTTGGCGGACACTATGTCAGCGGCACTCTTAGACATTACATGAACCACATACAGCGGACACCCAACCTAGATTATAATAAAGGAAAATAAACATAAAGAAATGAGAATAAACATAAAAGAAAAGAGAATAAATGAAAATAAATGAGAATAAACATAAAGGAAAAGAGAATAAATGAAAATAAAGGAAAATAAACTAAAAGAAAAGAGAATAAATATAAATAAAGGAAAATAAACTAAAAGAAAGAAAAATAAATGAAAATAAACATAAAGAAATAAATATAAACAAAAAGAAACTAAAGAAACTAAAATAAATTAATAGAAAGGAAAATAAATGAAAATAAAGGAGAATAAATAAAAAGAAAGTAAACTAAAGGAAAAGAAACAAAGGAAAAAAATGAAACAAAAAGAAATGAAAAAAATGAAAATAAACTAAAATAAAGGAAAATAAACTAAAATAAAGGAAAATAAACAAAAATAAAGGAAAATAAACAAAAATAAAGGAAAATAAACAAAAATAAAGGAAAATAAACTAAAATAAAGGAAAATAAACTAAAATAAAGGAAAATAAACTAAAATAAAGGAAAATAAACTAAAATATTTATTTCCTTTATGAACATAAATGAAAATAAATGAAAATAAACAAAAAGAAAGGAAAATAAACAAAAAGAAAAAAATAAACAAAAATATATGAAAATAAACTAAAAGAAACGCAAATAAATGAAAAGAAAGAGAATAAGTGAAAAGAAACAAAAATTAATTAACTAAAATAAAATAAATAAATAAATAAATAAAAACAAACTGAAATAAATGACACGGAAATTAAATATCAGAATGAAAAACTAAATGAAGGAATATATGGAGTAAAATAAAGAAAATATAAAATGAAATAATCAAATAATCAAAATCAATAATACTGGGAACACACACACACACACATCCAAACACTAAAGGCGGCTTCACACGGGGCAATACACGGCTGGTTTTGCTACCCACTAGTTTCCAGCCAGCCCTGTCTAGTCGGAGTTAGCGGCAATTTTTGACAAAAGCCTACACACGAGCAGGAGCAATCAGCAGCTGAGGTGGCAGACTGGCTGCTATAATAGGCCGTGTAAACCATGGAGGTATAATATTATATTATACCTCCATGGTGTAAACAAACAAGATGGTAGTGGTGGGCGATACCACCAGATTTTAGTTGTCGTGATTATTGATTACTTTATAGAAAATAATCAATTAGTAATCAATTATCCTTACGATTACTGGATTCTGTGATAATAATTTTGTTATTCTAAATATCAATGTCCCTCAAAAATTCAAATACTTCCTTAAAAAGTAGGCATATGGTGGATAGGAATACATGTTACACAAGCTACATATATACATGAGGACGGAAGGAAACCAGGGAACGGGAAAATACAGAGAAGAAGAAAGTCATGACGAAAAGAAGGTAGGAAAAAGAATAAAAAGAGACGGACGAGAAAGAGGTTTGCCAAAGAACTGGGATAAAGGAAGCACCAAACTCAGTTATTGCCGCCACTCGGCTGGAAAACACCAACAAGTTGGTCTTCCCAACCCGACTACCAATTTCAGCCGCCAACGTCAAATTTTGCTAGCGGCGGGAAAAATCTTGCTAGCGGGTAGCAAAACTAGCCACGTATTGCCCCGTGTGAAGCCGCCTTCACTCACACACACACACACACACACACACACACACACTCACCCACACACAATTAAGACACCCCCTCCCCCAAACACACACCCACCCACACACAATTAAGACACCCCCTCCCCCAAACACACACCCACCCACACACACACACGACCCAATCCGACCCAATCCAACCCAACCCAACCCAACCCAACCCAACCCGACTCGACCAACTGACCTGATTAGCCAGAACACAGGCCCTGTTGGTAGCCTCGGCCTCCACTTCTTCAGGTCGACTCATTTCGTG
>JAWQEG010007793.1:32500-34534 GCA_033782935.1 Petrolisthes cinctipes
CTTAAGGTTATACTCTGTTCGGGGGTTTCTGTGGCCTATATGCATAACTTTGCATTTGTTCACGTTAAATGGCATTTGCCACGTGTCAGACCACTCCCCGATCTTCCTAAGATCTTCTTGTAAGCGGGTAGTATTTCCTTCTTTCGCGACATTCATACCAAGCTTAGTATCATCGGCGAATTTGGAAATCTTGGCAACCATGTCACCATCCACGTCATTAACATAGATGATAAACAGTAGTGGTCCCAGAACAGAACCTTGGGGAACACCGCTAGTAACGGGCACCCACTCTGAAGCCTGTCCATTCACTACCACCCGCTGCCGTCTGTCACTTAGCCAGTTCTCTATCCAATTTGCCACATTTCCGTCTATGCCCAGTGCACGCACTTTCCGAAGGAGACGGCGGTGGGGTACCTTATCAAAGGCTTTCTGAAAGTCTAAGTAGACAACATCGACCGCTTTATCCCGATCATGCTCACTGAAAACAAAATGGAAGAATTCCACCAGATTTGTGAGGCATGACCGGTGCTGCCGGAACCCATGCTGGGAACCCCTCAGTAGCAAATTTGATTCTAAGTGTGCTGTTATTTTGTCCACCATGATGCTCTCCATGAGTTTACAGACTATCGAGGTTAAACTGATGGGTCTGTAGTTTGACGGTTGGCTAGCATCTCCCTTCTTGAAGATAGGAGTCACCTCTGCCTCACGCCAGTCTCTAGGAACGCATCCAGTCTGGATTACCCTGTTGAAGACCATGCACAGGTGCCGTGATACTTCACCATGCACTTCTTTCAACACTCTAGGTAAGAACCCATCCGGACCGGGGGACTTGTTTGCTTTTAATTCGATTATTTTTCTCTCGATTTCTTCTTGGGTGAAGACCATTGACTCCAACTTCTCACTGAAGGAGTCCAAAGGTTCGGGAATGGGACCACTCTCCTCAGAGAACACTGAAGAGAAATACTCATTTAAGAGGTTAGCATTTTCTGCATCAGAGTGCATCAATGCTCCATCCTCATTCACCAAGGGACCGATCCTGCGTCGGATTGGTTTACGGCCATTCACATAACTGAAAAACTCCTTGGGGTTCTCTTTGCAGAGTCTAGCCACACGGACCTCCTCAGCACGCTTAGCCGCCCTTATTTTGGACTTCACGTTTCGATTCAGTCTTCTATGACCGTCAAAGTCCCCAGATGCCTTCGCTCGACGATACGCAGTTCTCCTCTCCCTTAGTAGGTTACGGATTTCCCGATTAAACCACTTAGGTTGAATGAACTTCTGACCTGTTCCCTTCAGAGGAATAAAGCGCGACTGAAGTTCCATGAAGGAAGACAAGAATGACCTCCACAGATCATCAGCACTCTCTCCCTCTTCTAGTTCCATTTCAGCAACGCTTTCACGAAGACCTGCAAAGTCCGCTCTCCCCATGTCTAATTTTCTATGCACCGGGGTCACGGACTCCATATTAGGGACCTTAACTGAAAATCTTATAAGCTTGTGGTCGCTTCCACCTATTTCTTCGTTTACAGAGAGGTCTTGAATGATGTCATCCTCTGAGGTGAGGACCAAGTCGAGTATGTTAGCACCTCTTGTTGGCTCCCTTACCCATTGAGTGAGGAATTCATCATTTACAAACTCCAAGAGTGGTGTGTTCTCGGCAGAGGGCTCTCTGGTTTCCCAGTCAACATGTGTGTTGAAGTCCCCCATAAGGATGCACACCCTGCCGTCCACTAGTTCACCCAGCAACTGGTATAGGTCCCTGTCCATCTCATTGAGTTGTCCAGGGGGTCTATAAAGCAGAAGGGTTCTGTATTTTGCAGTGCCTATTTCTAGGTCAACTCCAAGGAGCTCGTGGTTCGATGTGATGTTGCAGGTCATCGATTTGATGGAGTTCTTTACATACAACAGCACACCACCACCCCCTCTGTCCTCTCTATCTTTGTGGAAGAGTTGGTAGCCTGGAATCACGAATTCCCCTTCAAGATCTCTGTCTGAGGTTCTCAACCATGACTCCGTTATGGCCACCATCTCGGG
>JAWQEG010007794.1:0-26191 GCA_033782935.1 Petrolisthes cinctipes
AGAGAGAGAGAGAGAGAGAGAGAGAGAGAGAGAGAGAGAGAGAGAGACACCAACCAACTCAGAGACAGAGGAGCAATAAATAATTTCTGTTCCACGGACGGCGATATAGTTTAAGATAAAAATGCCCTAATGCTCAGCTGGGCATATTGGTCTAAAATGGTGGACTGAAATATCACGTTCTAATGCCGGTTGACACTATATACATTTTCGTGAGGGATGGAGGGAGGGAGGGAAGGGAAGGGAAGGTATTCGAACAGAGGCTTACTGTAATTTTGTTCATCATTCTCGTAGGTCGAACAGCCGTCGTCGTCGTTGTTGTTGTTGTCATTCTCTCTGGTGTTTGGCTGACTGGGAGGAAGAGGAGGAGGAGGAGGAGGAGTTGGTGTGTGTGTGTGTGTGTGTGTGTGTGTGTGTGTGTGTGTGTGTGTGTGTAACTGGATGGAGGAGGAGGAAGAGGAGTTGGTGTGTGTGTGTGTGTGTGTGTGTGTGTGTGTGTGTGTTTGTGTGTAAAAGGAAGGAGGAGGTTGTCTGCGTGCGTGCGTGTGTGAGTTCGAGTGGAAACTGGTTAGAGGAGTGTGTCTGCAAGGTGAGACTCCCTATATATAGTTATATCCACATACAATCCTTTTCATATCCACTCTTTACTTCATCACTGCCTGCTTGACCATACATTCCTCTCAGCACATGTATAAAAGTGATAAAAAATGTTTCGAAATTGTCTAAGAGCCTGTACATTATGTAGAAATTCTTCGACATTTGTAATATTTTTTCTTTTGTTAGTGTTCTTAATATTCAATGTGTTTATAATTATTATGCTTAACAGGCGACGTACCCTGGAGTGGTGGAGTTTATAAAAAAAAAAAAAAAAAAAAAAGCACTCATTTTGTAGGCAGAATTTCCATAAGTTGAAATAAGAGATTAGCCTCATAAAACATTTGATAGTGACAGTGACGACAGACAATGTTGGGGCTCTGACTAGTGGTTAAGATAATGGAAGAAGGCAAACGGTAAAGAAGGTCATCATCTGCTGTGGGCGAACTGGAAGACAACTAACTGATTTCTCCAAGCTATATAATTATGTCAGGGAGTATGAGGCTGCTTCATCATCCTATAGTTGGTCATCTATTTTGTATCATAGTGTGTGTTTGGAGGAATCAGTATTTCTCCAACCCACCCACCCACCCACCCACATGATATATACTTTACCCCCATTAATGTGAGAAAGAGGAGAGGCAAGGCTCGTTCGCTTAGTAATCGTCAGCTAGGGGAAGGATGTGCAGTGGCAGGGGAGAGCAAGGCAGAGGAGAGCAAGGCAGAGCAGGCAGGCAGGCAGGCAGGCAGGGTTGGAGGGCGCTTCATGCTGGGTATCAAGGGGGAGGGGAGAAGTGAGTGACTGCCGCCAGATTTTTCTAAGCACTGCAATAATAAGAGTAAGTGCAGTGCCAATTTAGTGCTTAGGGTCTTGGTGGAGAGAGAGAGAGAGAGAGAGAGAGAGAGAGAGAGAGAGAGAGAGAGAGAGAGAGAGAGAGAGAGAGAGAGAGAGAGAGAGAGAGAGAGAGAGAGAGAGAGAGAGAGAGAGAGAGAGAGAATATAAAGACTTTAATGAATTATTGCATTATGCTTTGTGAATAGAGACGTACTCAGATATATTGTCTGAGTTACTTAAATATGTTAACACGCGAAGCTCCAGAGGTAAATTGGTGTTTGAAGACATACTGGAACTACAAAAGAGAAAATGAGAGGGTGCCGTTGAAGAGCCCAGCAGAATGATTAGAACAACACCTGATAGAGACAAGACAAAACTGAAATAGAGACACTGAGATTAGAAATAACAGTAATGTTGTAACAGACAAAACTAAACAGCCATTAAGGTAGTCACACACACAAAAACAAAAAACAAAGGCATAATAAAATCAGAGGCATAAATTTGGTATAGAGTCAGATACAAAATTTGAAATTCACTTTGATATGGAGATAAAGAGTACAGCCATAGAAACAATAACAAAATTAAATAAAAACAGATAAAGATTCTGACAAAATGAAGTTAGAAACATTGAGATAAACATTTACAGTGCCAGAGTGAGAAAAGGGGAAAATCCTTAGAGTTAAAATTTAGGGGAGCTGCGAGAACTATCTGTTCAAGAGGGAGGTGGTCAACGAGAGGGACCGTGGATGGTTTATTTATACAGTACCTCGTCCAGCAAGTGTAAGGCCAGCGAAGACAGGGTAGGCAAGGGTAAGGTAGGCAGGTAAGGTATGAACTGATAGGATTGGCAAGGGTAAGGTAGGCAGGTAAGGTATGGATGGACTGATAGGGTTGGCAAGGGTAAGGAAGGCAGGTATGATATGGACTGATTGGGTTGGTAAGGAAGAAAGGCAGGTAAGGTATGGACTGATAGGGTTGGCAAGGGTAAGGAAGGCAGGTAAGGTATGGACTGATAGGGTTGGCAAGGGTAAGGAAGGCAGGCATGGAACGGACGGTCAGGTCAGGTCAGGTCAGCAGTGGGTTCAATAGACCAAATGCAGGATGAGACAAGAAGGGAAGGACGGACAGGATGAAGTAGTGAAGGGCTGGATGGCTTGGGTAAATGCAGGGCCTAAGGGGAAGTCACAGTAATACAGATATGGATGGAGTGATCATGGTAAGGCAAGGCTTGATTAAGTAAGTTGAGGGTCATGGCCATGTCGATATATTGAACAGACCAGACCAGACCAGACTAGATCAGAGTAGTGCAGGGTTGGGCAAGGCACGTTAACACAGGACAAGATTGGGTTAGGTAGGGCAAGGCAGGGCAAGGCAAATCAGGGCAGGGCAGGGCAGGACAGGACATGGCAGGGCAAGAATGAACTGGGCAAATGAAGAGGCAGGCAGGCAAGCAGGCAGACAGGGAGCAGCGGGGGTAATCTCTGTAATGCACTGAGGGCGCCCCAGAGGCCTCTTCCAGCAGCCCCTCCGCCCCCTTCTTTGATTTATGTGGCGACGGGGAGCGACCACCATTTTTTTCAGGGGGGCAGCCCCGAGTACGCTGACGGAGGTTTTAAAATGTCGTCGATACGTGTACCAAGTTTGTGTGTTTTCCCAGCGGGGTGTGGTGGGATCCTTAGGGTCGACGATGGTTGAATTAGTGTGTACAAGCATCGTTGTTGGATTCTTTATCTACAGGTGATGAGAATGGAGTGTGTGTATTATTCTCTCCGTATGTGCGTCTGTATGTGCCTGTGTTCGCGTGTGTGTAGGTATTTTCTACTATTGCGTGTATTGTTGTGGGTTTACTGAAAGGAGGTAATGAAATGTTTTTGTGTGTTTCTGTAAAGGCAAGGGTCAAACATTAGTGGAATTGACCTGACCTTTGTGTATAATGGGGCACTGTGTGTCTTTTGTTTTACTGAGCCATCTGTTACGCCTTCTTGACCTTAAACATACATACATACATATCTGAACACATACATCATGAATATATATATGTGACTGATAGATAAAAAAATATGTAGATAAATAAGTTGAAAAATGAGAGAGCATTGGTCCTGAACAGATACCGTCCCTATGAAGTCTAATCACATGACAGTTGCCATGTCCGGTGTGTACGGCATCGCTACATAGATATACAAACCCCTTCTGTTCAGCCCTTGAGTTCAAGTGGTCCGTCTCTCCCTCTCCCTCTCATTCTCATTCTCCCTCCCTCTTCCCTTCAGCTCCCAGATCATTTCAAACATAAACCCAAAGAGGGAAAACAAAAAAACTGAAAACGAAATAAAAAAAATGGGCAGCGCGCTTTCCAATTATGCCGAATTGGACACGTCAAGAAAATTTGTCCGGTTTGCCTACACGGAAGACTTGGCCAATACACGACTTGGCATTTTTGCTTTATTTGGGCCCCTTCCCTTCCCTTCCCTCCCCTCCCCTCCCCTCCCCTCCCCTCCCTCCCTCCCAGCCTCCCTGCCTCATCCCTCCCTGTCAATAATAAAAGAGGGACATAATATGCTTTCGGGGATTACGGCCTAATGAGGGAGATTTGCCGCGTTACCTGTTCTCTCTTTATTTATCTCTATGTCTCTTGTTATGGATCTCTCTATATATGTCCTCTGTCTCCCATAGTCTCCGTCCCTTTTTGTTGTCGTCATTTATCTCTGAATCATTCTTCTTATACACTCTGATTCTCTCTTCGTCACTATAATGCTCACTGTCTCCTTCACTCCCTCCATTCGCTCACTCACTCACTCACTCACTCTTGCTTAATGCTGTGGAGTTTTGAGTCGTGCCCTGGGTAATTCGCGGCTGCCGGCCTATACCATCACCGGTACAAGGGGGCAAAAGTCTCCAAGCCCCCCCTTCATGCTCCCCCCCCCCCATCCTCTCCCACGTAAGGAGGATTAGAATTTTTCGGGTGTGGTTCTGGAGGGCGTGGAGGGGTGGGTGGTGGTGGAGGGCAGGGAGGGGTACTTGTGTTTCAACCCTGCATGAGTAGAAAGAGTGTGGCTGCGGATGTTACTGTTGTTAATGGTGGTGGTGGTGGTGGTGGTGGTGTTGTGTTATTGTTATTGTTTGTATTTTCTGTGTATTTATTAGTTTTTAAGTTGTTATTTTTTTTATTTGTTCATCCCCAGTATTCGCACTTAGACACGTGACGCAAGGTCGTACACAGATGCTTGTAGTTATTCAATTTATCTCTTACCTTCAATACAAAAACTATCACGAAAGGTTTAATCTAAGCAAACCTGCAGGTGTATGCATAGTAATACGAGCAGGCATACATACATTCACCTATACACGTTTAAGTATCGTGTACACTCATTAGCTGACAAAATACACACAAACACACAAACAAACAAACACACACACATATACATCCTGTGTCAAAATCGCATGTTGTACACACCCTCAAAAAATTATCGTTACACCTTTTCCGTGATACAGTGTAACACCACGAATGCTCGTTTGAAAACAACCTACCTTACATTGGCATCCCTGCTTTCAGTAAAAAAACACGTCGTATCCCATTCAATGATAGTTTTTGTTAGTGTGTATGCTGAAATACATGCACGCAAACCCACATTCATACCAACACACACATACTGAAGCTTAACATATATACACACATGAACTCCCCCATTCTTCCTCCCCCCGTCCCTCCTCCCTACACACACACACACACACACACACACAAAGTCGACATATTTTGCGTGGGTCTGGTGAATGCGGTGTGCGATGGGCCTGGTATTGTCGTTGCCACTCTCTTGCTTTATGCTGCACCAGAAGAGATCGGAGCATTTTCCCAAACTAGCAGGGCTGGTGGAGGGCTTAGTTGAGTGCTGGGATAGAGGCAGAGCTGAGCAGGGCACGGTGAAGGGCGAAGGAGAGAGAGGGATACAGAACGAAACGGAACAGAACAGTCAGGATAGGATAGGGTAGAATTGTGCTCAGCCAAGATAGGTCATATATGCAGACCATGTAACACACAGGAGTAATATGGTAGGATGGTTCGAGTTGGAGTATAGAAAGACAGGATAGGACATTGCAAGGCATGATAGCATATATGTCAAGACAAAACAGGACTTGGCAAGGCAGGGCAGGACAAATTACAACATGACATACCACAGGAAAGGACTTGCAGGGCAGACAGGACAAAGGACGGCACAAGGCAGGACAGGTAGGACACAGCAGGACAGAGCATGGGGAACAGGGCAGGAAATGACGGGTGTAACGCAGAGTCGGACAGGATGTAATATTTTTCACCGTCTGGGCTGGGCTGATCCTGCGATGAGATAGTGCAATGAGGCGGTGCTCAGGTGAGATATTGGCCCTCACCTGTCACCCCCTTACACACACACACACACACACACACACACACACATCTTTATATAGAACTCTTACTTCTTCCTTGTATACTTGTATGTTAACACACCACACGGCACCTTCCCATTTCTTACTTTTATTCGTTGTATTTCACTCCACACTTCCCTTCGTATATACAGCTTGCCACTTCATACATACATATATACATACGCTGTATAAACCTACTCGTATACATTCCCTTCGTTTCAATTAACATTACACCCACATCATCGTATCACCTTGCTTTTCATTACTTACACACACTAACACCTCAGCAACCATTAAACTATATAATTATATACTAGACATAAAGTTATAGGTAAGGTGATATTCATTTTTATCCACATGTGTTCTTAATATCTCAACACTAAACAACTACAATGCCGGCCACATTTTGTTACCCATAATATATATACGTTGTACCTATTTCCACACCAACTGACACACGATTAGGCTACCTTTTCTCCTCTCGCACCTCATTGCCCATTCTGTCCCTCAACCTCCAACACCATCTTTCCCTCCTCCTTTTTTTACTTCTTCCCCAACCTACCTCTCCATTTCTACATGTTATCCTCCCAGACAGATACTTTCTACAACCCTCACCTCTTCCCTCCTTTACAGCCCACACCTTTTCCCCCAAACACTTCCCTCTCTCCCACACACAGTCATACATTCCCTCCCACACTCTTTAACACACACACACACACACACACACACACCTCCCGTCCTTTGGCTCCCCTCTCTCTCTATCAACCTGTTTCTGTGGCGCTGATAATGACGTCAAGATACTGCGTGTTCCCAGACGTATATATGAATGCATGTTTCTCTGTCCTTAGAGACGCTTTTAATGTTTTTATGTTTACCTATTTTTTTTTCTTCTCTACTACAACACAAACTGATAGGGTTGTTTTATTGTGTTTCTGGAGGGCGGTGCTACTTTTCTGATTGAGCAAGTTACATCATCTGGGACTCTACTCTACTGTGTGTGTGCTTTATAGTGTGTTACTCCTTAGGTAAAGTCAGTTCCTCTGCATGTTCTTTTGGTGCTGTTTACACTTTCTTTTATCTGGTAACTTTCAGCTCTCATAGGATTTCTTATTCTACGTTATAGGGACATTTAGTTGTTGAAGTTTCGTCCGTCCATTTGCTGATGTTATTACTCACGTTAGGTCTTGTTAAATCATAAATGTAATAATAAATATTTGCGTACATCATGACCATAAACATAGTGGTGTGTGAGTGCGTTCATGCGTGTCATTCTGCACATGGTATACGTTGCAGAGTTTATTATGGTCTTTGATGACAATTTCTGCGCTTACCAGGTCACGCTGTCTGTCTGTCACCCTGTGTGTTGCCTGTCGAGTCTTGCTTGCCACCAGAATTAATTTATGCCTAAGGAAGTGACAGATGGAGAGGAGATGGAAGAGGGGAGACAGACGGAGTGAGAGTGAGTGTGAGAGGGAGGGGGGGGGGAACCGATTGCTCATCATGCATTCTTGCTTGCTTGCTTGCTTGCTTGTTTGATTGCATACTTGATTGGCTTCACGTTTATTTGCTCGTCTCCATGCCTGTGTACTCGCTTGCTTGTTGCTCATTTGATTGCCTGTCACTTTTCCTCTTTACTTTCATACTTGCTTGTTTACCTGTTAGATTAAAGAATATCATTGCTTGTCTGCTTGATTCCTGATAGAGTACTCGTTTCACTTCCTGTCTGTTTGCTTGTAATATTGTTTCTCACCTTGTCTACCTGCAATCTGTTGTTGCTTGTATACAGTACACTATTACTCACACCTGTCTGCTTGTTTGTTTTAATTGTTTGCATGGTTATTTTCTCTTCCAGTTTTTTGCTTGCTTGTCTTTCTACTTTCCCACATACTGTCATATTATTTTAGTAAAGGAGAAAATTTTGTATGGCTTGAAAAAAAACGTGAGTCATATATAGTTTGATACTTTTTTCAGGAAATTTTGTTAGTTATTATATAGGCTTTTATTTACTTTCATTATTTTCCTGCAAACTTTTTTTTTTTTCCTTATGCCCCTACTTATCCACTTACTTACCTACATACCTAACCTACATGCCTGCCTGCTTTCCTAACTCATATGTATACCCTTGCATGCATTTCGACCTACTTACTCACCCTCTTAACATCCTTGCCTGTATCTTACCCACCTACTTACTCGCCTACTTATGATACCCCTTTGCTTGCCTGCCTGCCTGCCTGCTCATCCTCCATCATCATTATTGTCATTATTGGCGGAAGTAGAGGTATATGTTGCCTATCACACTGACATCTTTCTTCATCTCGTCAATAACCCAGATCTGACCAGTTTGATGCTTATCGTTGTGTAGCGTGTTGGCGGGTCGGAGGTGCCAATTTGACAAACGACCTCTTCTGGGTATTGCCATCTGTCCTTCCTTGTCGGTGGAGTGGGTGGCTGGATGGGTGTGGTGGGAGTAGTCATGGGCACTCTCCTCACTTCCTGATATCTCGTGTGTGTTAGAGAGAGAGAGAGAGAGAGAGAGAGAGAGAGAGAGAGAGAGAGAGAGAGAGAGAGAGAGAGAGAGTATGCATATGGGTGTGTATGTGTGTGCTTAACCAAGATCTTTTGTATTTGTGTATTGTAGAATTTTACTGAGAAACTAGATCTTGTTTTTTCTCTCATCTTCTTGTGGCCTCAAGTACCCATTCTTCTTCCTGGAAAATAACAATAAATATATATGTGCGTGTGAAGTGAGAATGGACTAATTTTTATCACCTGCTTCCCTCCCACCCCGCCCTCTTCCTGCTCTTATTCCCCTCTGGTGATGAAGGTGTTGGAGTAATAACGTCTAGATGGTTATCGCTGGCTGCCGGGGGTGTTGTCTGGCTGGCTGGCTGGCTGGTGTTGGTGAGAGCATAGCGCCGCTCTATACGGTGTGACTGTCCCGCCGCTGCACCTGGCTGGGATCCTTGGCTATAGAAAATGAATGGGTTTGGCGATGATGACTAATAATGTTGGTTCCATAGACATGAAGGCATCCATCCTATATACTGGTTATTGAGTTTTGTTGTCCACTTAATTCATGTGTTGACGGTGTGTGTGCATGACTTTCCCACGGTCGTCAGGCAGCAATAATAATTCAAGAAGCCCCGAAACACATCTGACCCAGGTTATTTGTATCCCCAAGTGACCCCTGTACAGTCACGATCAAAGGTCCTTCATCAGATGAACTAATCCATGAGCCGGGCGCAGGTCATGTACCCTAGTTTTTCGGAACCAATAATAAATAATAATAATAATAATAATAATAATAATAAATGAAAACGAAATTTATTAACAGAAAATGGAATACGTCTTTGTTGATTCAGATGGATTGGCTTAGGGTTACTTGAGATCGAGATATGCTCACTACTTTTGAGCATGACTGTACATCCTAAGGAGATCGTTGTGATTGTAAGGTGATGCAGAATTAGCCTATTGTCTGTAGCACGTGACTGTACATTCGGCGTTATGCTTTTAGGTCCCTTGTGCATCATACATGTTTAATTAAGCCACATGCAAACTGTACGAGTATAGACGACGTCCCTTGGCTGATATCAGTCTGTGGGAACTTTCTCTATATACGTACAATGTCCTGAGTCGGTGGGAACTGTTCCACGTGATGTCCTGATCCTGAGTGATGAGCCCGAGGGTGTTAATAATGGACTTCTCAGATGACAGGATAACACTCCTCGATTGTTTTCAGTGAGGGCGTGAGGCGTGAAGGTGATGGTGGTGGTGGTGGTGGTGGTGAGGGTGGTGATGGCGAGGTGAGAGCGAGGTGAGAGCAGCATCGCCACTGACTAACTCCCTCACCCTCTCATTTTGTGGCCAAGCCGTTTTCTCTCGCTGATAAGGAAAATAAATAATGAAAAAAGAGAACGGGATGTGGGTGGTGGAGGGTGGAGTTTTTCTATACATTTTTCTTCTATGTTTTATAATAAGGTCTTCCCTCGGGCTGGGCGTGATCCGTCTAGTGTTTGATTCTTGTTATTAGAGTAAATAATTTGATAAGGATCATCCGGTGTCTAGTCTCTCTCTCTCTCTCTCTCTCTCTCTCTCTCTCTCTCTCTCTCTCTCTCTCTCTCACATACATATATACACACACACACTCTCTCTCACACACACACATATACATACTCTCTCTCTCTCTCTCTCTCTCTCTCTCTCTCTCTCTCTCTCTCTCTCTCTCTCTCTCTCCTGTGTGGTAACTTTATTTTTGAACTATGTAATCCTCTTTTTAGTAACCTGGGAAGGAAAGAAGGCTGTACTGTTGGCATGACATTGAGGCTGAAAATATGGGGAAAGTAAATGTTAGCTAAGGATGACAGTAGTGGTGAGGAAGGAATTAAGGGACCTTGAGATTAATGTGGGAAGGTGGGGTGGAGACGAGGGTGGGAAGGTGGGGTGGAGACGAGGGTGGGATGGTGTTGGGTGGAGACGAGGGTGGGAAGGTGGGGTGGAGACGAGGGTGGGGTGGTGTGGGGTGGAGACGAGGGTGGGGTGGGGTGGGGTGGGGTGGGTTGAATCGAGTGTATTAAGTGGGTGGTGGGGGAGTAGGCTATAGGTGGTCATGGATGTGCCTGATGATGGTGAATGAATGAGTTCCGTTCGATGGGTAGGATTAAAAAAATATAAAAAGTAGGTGACCGGATGAATGATGATGGATGAGGCTGATTGAAGTGAGTGGGTGGTTATGGTTAAGGTGAGTATGGATGATTAGATGAAGATGGGTGGCTGCTGGTTGAAAGTGTGTGTGTGTGTGTGTTGGATGATAGTGAAGGCATATTGGGGTTGGAGTGATAGTGAATGTGTTATGGGATGGTGTGTTGGTGAGGTTCCTATTTGCTGGGGTGGGGTATATAGAGACTACTGGGGTTCCTTATTGCTGGGGTGAAATGGGAATGGGGTGATTGAGGTAACTAGTGACTGGTTGTGTGGCAGGGTACATGTAAGTCAGGCTGGGGTTTTCTGTTTAGTCTTGTGTGAGGTAAGGGATGGGTATAATATTAGTTGGGTAGGGGTTGACTGCCATGCTATACCAGTCATAATTCAAGCCTGCCTCCTCCTCCTCCTCCGCCTCCCACCGCCACACCCTCCTCTAAAAATCCCACTCCTTCTCCCGCCGGCTACGGAAGCCGCTGGCAAATTTTTGCCGCTGGATAATGGCTTAATCGAGCCCGGTTTCACGACCCGGAAGTAAAAATACACCAAATGAGAGGTCACGGCGACGTCATGACGTAATCATGAGAGGGGGGGACGCCAATTTTTGTACCTCTTGTCTCAGGCGGGCGAGCACAGGTGAGCACAAGTGACTTCTGATTAGCCCTGGTGAGTTCCAAGTGATCCCATAAGGCCAACACGGCTGTCATCGGACCACCAGTTTGACCTTGGAGGGAATTTTGGATGAACATGACTGTATCTGGGTCACAGGGACAGCAAACCTAATTGTCGTTATAATATTTGAAATTATTCCACAACCTTCCAGACGAGGTATCAGAGATGAATGACTATATAATATTATTATACAAATGTGTAAAACGCAATATATATATATTCATTCATCTCTGATAAGACTTCCCAGAGGGACGAGGGCTAGAATTAACGGTAGTGAACGAAGCCGCACTTAAATTAACTTGGGTGGATGCGGATTTATCAAGATTAACTGAAATAAACACCATTGTCCCTAGATTAACTGACATCAGCACAGTGGCTCGTAAATTAGCAGTGATGAGGACAGGTGTGCCCAGGTGAGGCGGACCAGCTCGACCCCTCCCCGGAAACTGTGGATCTTATTTATTTTTTCCAGTAGTTAATTAAGTTAGCCGTGATGACACTGCAGGGTGAACTTGGGCTTCCCCTCTCTACATCTAACCATACCGGGTAATTTTGTTTGCAGTGCTTTGGTCCTTTTTCTGCATAAATGGACTGTTTTCTTTCACTCTTTCGAAGTTTTGCTTTAGCTAGAACGATTTGCATTGTATTTACTTTGGGATGATATTTCTGCTGTATATCAAATACTTTTATTTTTATTGGGGTGATTCTTTTCCTGTATATATGATGGTTTCTTGGCTCTTCATAATGTAACTTGCACATTTGTTTAAAATATTGGCTTTCGTCTGCCAAACAGTACATTGTCCGCTCATTTATATGCAGTATATTGGGCTTAGTTTACTTTACATCAGACACTGTACACTTTCATTCACTTACTGTTGTACTGCTTTTGTTGCTTATATTATCTACACTATAGTGAAATTTCCTATAGATGTAATGCGATGTAATCACTTCCCGTTCAATTGTCGCTCGCTTCGATCTGCATACACATTAATTACACATCACATACTCAAACACATATATGCACACTACACTCTTGAGTACAACACACACACACACACACACACACACACACACACACACACACACACACACACACACACACATCTTGGCCATTGATAAGTTGGTATCTTTTCCGGTTAATAAGCTTTGGTTAATATTGCTTAACATGACAGATATAGGCCTTGCTTTCGTATTGGTTTGGCTGGATGAAATTTTGCCAAGTTATTATTGTTTATGTTAATGTAAGATTGTAACATTGCTAACATGAACGAGTGATACTTTGTGGGAAAATTGAACCGCTGCTGATTCCTCCAATCTTTACTAAGAAACAGCTTCCCCACCAGTAATTTATTTTTATTTTTATATTGTTTTACTAGTATAGGCTGGTTTGGAGTATTCAGTAACCCTCCATTACATCAACAAAAGTATATATACCCTCCTTTGATATCTTCAGTAGGAGGACTTCATTTTTATATTCTTTCTCTAGCAAATGCCAGACGATTTTTTTTACCCATAGCAAAATTAGTTAAATAATTTTAGTGGTCTCAGGTGTAATATGCCACTAAAGAATGTAAACAAAGGCCACTGTCCCTGAACCGAGCTTCCTTCCTGTCCCAGATGTACGAAAACAAACTAAAAAATAAAAGGGTGATATTGACGTAAACATGTTCTCATTATACACTTAACCACATACATATGCATTAATGTGCACATGCGCATGTCCTCGCACCGAATCCGGATATATTACCCCGGTTTTTGCACACTCCCACACGACACAATGAGCACAGCAGGCGCATAAAATTCTCCACACGCTTCCGGTACCTATATGGAGAGAAATTGCACACCCTAGCATACACCTTTTTCATGAGACCCCCTTCCCTCCCTCACTCCCTTCCCTCCCTCCCAACCCCGTCCTTCCCTCCCTCCCAACCCCGTCCTTCCTTCTTTCCCAACCCTCTCCTTCCTAACCCCCTCCTTCCTTCCTTCCCAACCCCCTCCTTCCTTCCCAACTCCCTCCTTCCCAACCCTCTCCTTCCTTCCCAACCCCCTCCCTCACTCTCTCCCTCCCAACCCCGTCCTTCCTTCCCATCCCCGTCCTTCCTTCCCAACCCCGTCCTTCCTTCCCATCCCCGTCCTTCCTTCCCAACCCCGTCCTTCCTTCCCAACCCCCTCCTTCCTTCCCAACCCCCTCCTTCCTTCCCAACCCCCTCCTTCCTTCCCAACCCCCTCCTTCCTTTCCAATCTCCTCTCTCCTTCCCAACTCCCCCCTCCCTTCCAACCCCTTCCTTCCTTCCTTCCCAACCCCCTACTTCCTTCCCAACCCCCTCCTTCCTTCCCAACCCCCTCCTTCCTTCCCAACCCCGTCCTTACTTCCCAACCCCTTCCTTCCTTCCCAACCCCCTCATTCCTTTCCAACCCCCTCATTCCTTTCCAATCCCCTCTCTCCTTCCCAATCCCTATACTTCCTTCCCAACCCCCTACTTCCATTCCAATTCCCTCTTTCTTTCCCAACTCCCTCCTTCTTTCCCAATCCCCTACTTCCATTCCAATCCCCTCTCTCCTTCTCAACCCCTTCCTTCCCAACCCCCTCCTTCCTTATTCTCTTCTCACCCCCTCCTTCTTTCTTCCCCCTCAGTCCCCATCCTCCATTAAATCCCCTCCTCACTCCCACCCTTTTTCCTTTCTCATTCTCCTGTCTTTAAACAACCCTCCTTCTTTCCTCCCTCTTTCCCCTCCTCGTTTGTCCTTCACCCTTTGATTCTTCTAACAATTCTCTCTTCCTCCCTAGGCCAACCCAAATCTCATCAACCTTCCCATCTTCTTACTTTCTTTTAGAACTTCAACTCTTCCCAAACCTATCCCTTCTTTCGCTTCCTCCTTGCTACTCCTCTTTTATCCATAACTTATCACTCCAACACCACCAATCCGGTTTACCTCCCTTTCCTTACCCTAGAACCTCTCTCTCTCTCTCCCAAACACACCTTTCCCTTTTCTTATCCTGCTCAACAAAATCCATTCTGCTTGATCCCTTGTGCTACCCTCTTCTTCCTCCTCCTCCACCATCTTCTTCTTCTATACTCCTCATCTCCATCCAACCATCGACCCCTCCAAGAACTCCTTTCCCATATGTTACCCTTTCCTCCCTCTTCCTCTTTCACCTCCTCCTCCTCTTCCATCCCCCACTTTCCACCACCACCACCACCACCACCACCACCAGTTGGATACCCGACAGGAGAGAGAGAGAGAGAGAGAGAGAGAGAGAGAGAGAGAGAGAGAGAGAGAGAGAGAGAGGGAGGGACATTTTTGCCCGCCTATCAGCGTGACGTTTCCGGCGATTTTCCCGGGTCCGTTTCTTATTCCGCCCGCCAGAATTTTTGCGTCTATCCCGGATTATTCGCGGGCAAGTTTTACGGGGGCCAGCGTGTAATTTTGCCCCTTGTCTCTGCGCGTTTTAGATGGAGTAGGTAGGTGGGTGGGAGAGTGGGAGTGTGAGAGGAGGAGGAGGAGGAGAGGGTGCATGTGGGTGGTGGCAGTGATGGTGGTGAGTGGTGAGTTATGCATGGGAGGAAGGGAAGGAAGGTGAGGGTTGAGAATAAGGTGCATGGTTTGTGATGAAATATGAGTAAAGTGGGTGGAGAGAAGAGCATGCAGTGGTGATGGTGCAAAGATGTGGGATGAGGGAGAAAGATGATTTGGGTGGGACTAGGTAAGAGTGAGACAAGGAGGAAACTAGGAATAGATTGGAGTAAGAGACTGGAAAGGGAATGGAGGAGTATGATTGGAGGGGAGCAGCTGAGTGAGGAGTGGGGGTAGAGGAGTGAGTGGATGGAGTAGTGGGATGGAACAGGGGAAGGGAGGAGATTCAGTGTCTCCTCTCTTGCTTTTTATCACGGTTATTAACTTTATTTTCCTCGCAAGCACTCCATTCTTTTTTTCAGGCTTATAACTGTTTATCTGGGTGTTGTCTCAAGCCCAAACATCCAAAATTTTCTATAAATAATTTTGTAAAGCACCATAAACATTTCTTCTATAATTGATATTGTAAATTACCATAAAGACTTATCTATATATTTTTTTATATTTCTAAATTACCATCATTACTGTATACTTACTTATTCTGTTATATTTACAAGCCATCAGAAATAAAGATTTTTTTTATCGATATGTAAACCACTTCAGGCATCAATTTTCATGTTTTCTTATCTTGGTGAGGTGGTTGTTGGGGTTGTGGTGGCAGTGATGGTGGTGGTAGTGGTAGGGATAGTGTTTGTTATGATGGTGGTGGTGTTGTTGGTAATGGTAGTAGTGATAGTGTTATGACTGTTGTTTGTAGTAATGATGGTGAAAATGATGGTGTATATAGGTGTGGTATTGTGTGGATGGTGGTGGTAGTGGTAGCTGTGTTTGTGGTGGTGTTACAGTGCTGGTAGTAGTGGTAGGGCTAGTGTTTGTTGGGATTGTGTTAGTAGTAGTAGTAGTGGTGGTTGTAGTGGTAGTGGTGGTAGTGGTAGTGGTGTTTGTGGTGGTGTTAGTAGTGGTAGGGCTAGTGAGTGTTTGTTGGAATTGTGTTAGTAGGAGTAGTAGTGGTTGTAGTGGTAGTGGTAGTGGTAGTAGTGGTAGTAGTGGTAGCGGTGTTTGTGGTGATGTTAGTGCTGGTAGTAGTGGTAGGGCTAGTGTTTGTTGGGATTGTGTTAGTAATAGTAGTAGTAGTAGTGGTAGTGGTGTTTGTAGTGGTGGTAGTGGTAGTGGTGTTTGTGGTGATGTTAGTAGTAGTAGAGCTAGTGTTTGTTGGAATTGTGTTAGTAGTAGTAGTTGTGGTTGTTGTAGTGGTAGTGGTAGTGGTGGTAGTAGTGGTAGTGGTGTTAGTGGCATTGGTCGTATATCTTCTTCTTCTTCACCCTGACACAATTACCGTCTAATCTCGACTTTCTTCCGTATCAGTCAGTTCTCCCTACACCTTTATCTCTCATTATATACTTATCTCTATCCGTATATCTTTATCTCTTCATTCATCTCCTTCTGTCTTTTTCTCTTTCGCTGTTTCTTTGTTCATGTGTATATCCATTAGTCTGCTTACCTTTTTATTTATCATATTATATCTATGTCTCTGCTTATCTGCATCTCTCTCTCTCTCTCTCTCTCTCTCTCTCTCTCTCTCTCTCTCTCTCTCTCTCTCTCTCTCTCTCTCTCTCTCTCTCTCTCTCTCTCTCTCTCTCTCTCTCTGACTGACGCCTTTCTCTCCATCCTTTTACCTCGCCCCTCACTCACTCACTCACTCACTCTTCCTGACGTCTATCCCCCATTACTTCTCCTCCTCCTCCTCCTCGTGTTTAATAGCAGACATATATAAAGTTTCCACCCCTGAGACCTCCTCCTTTTGCTGCCCCTCGGTAACTCTCAGCTAAGAATAACTCGAATGTATAGTTTATGGGGGACGAAATTGAATGTGCATGCATTGAACAGAGAGCATAATATTATAGAGAAGTTGGACTGTATTCCTGTATGTATTCGATTCACTGGCTGGTTCTTTCGTTCTTTATATTATGGAGTTGAGAAGGTAGGCTACAGTACGATGGCTGTTGGTGGGTATAAGCAACTTTTGTCTATGGCTGTTCATTAGTTGAGCGTTCGCCTTGACCTCCTGCCGCGTCCCCTCAACAGGTTCATTTCGTTGCCTTGGTTCCATATTTGATCATTCCGCCTGTTTGATCTTGGCTCGATGTGAAGGCCGGGCCCTCTGATTTCCCTACGGTGCGTGTTTTTTTTTAGGAATAATTATATTAATTTTAATAATAATAATAATAATAGTAATAATAATTTGCATAATAATAAAGATAAGAACAAGAACAGTAATTATAGTAATGATAATCAAAATGAAAACAATAACACGATGAAAATAATACAATGATTTTTATGAACTTTTTCAACAATCCTTGGGAAAATTTTATGTACCGGGATAGGTGATATATATATACAGATATCTTGTAATAAATCAATTAAGTAATTTCTGAAGGTTATACCTTGTCGTTCACATTAGTATATGATATGACGATGCATGCAATTACAGAATAGCTGTTCATTTACATACAGTATTTTATTCATTTCAATTTTTGGCTTAATTTACATATTGCCCTTAACTTGCACCAAATCTCATTTGCACACGGATCATATTGTTATTTTTCCTTTATATGTTCAGATTTAAAATAATATGTGTTTCTTTTCACAGGTATGTTGATGGTGAAGGCAGGCTGGTGGTGTCACATGGTACTGTAGGTGAGGTGAGCATGAAAAGTTCCTTCCTTCCTGTCAGAGGTGCTAGTGATTTACAGGAATATTACACTTTTGGAAAATATGAGTATACTGATTCTTCCATATTATGTCTCGGAACAGACTGAATGTTAGTTTACTGAGGCAGTTTTATATATATATATATATATATCTTGAAGGAATCAGTAGCTATATTTCTCAGAGAACTTACTTTCCTCTCAAACAGTTCGCGGTTTGTTATCGTTACTGCATCTACTGTAGGTTGGCGCCAGGAAAGACATTTAGTCATAAAACCATCTGCCGAAATCATATAGACTTAAAAAATGATATAAAGGGATGAAGTTCTTATTACCACATGTGATGCTGCATTTTACCACAACTCCAGAAATTGTTGGGTACTTGGATTAATACAAATTTGCCTCATAACATATTACCAATATTAAGGAAATAATATTATGTGTCTTGGCATAGTTTGGAGGTTCAGTAGCCATCAAGATTGCTGACATATGCAGTACAGTAGTTTGTTTAACTATTTGCTCTTACAGCTGATTATAAATTTATAGTTAATTGAACTAGGATATATCCGTTCAGATGTCCAACTAGCGACACCAACTTCGTTTCCAACCGATCAAATTTTAGTTTTCTCATATATATTTTAACTGAAGGCATTTTCCACAAAATAGAATACACCTTGCTTTGAATACTACGTTATGCTAGTTAATTTTTTTGCGATTAGTCTAACCAAGTAGGAGCAAAAAAAAAAATATATATTCAGACCCAGGAGTGTTATATATAACATACTGAAAGGTAATTCTTACCTTGAATGTTATTGGATAGATTTCATTAAAATATGATACCTATTTTACAACAGAAGTATTTAGATAAAATAATAATTATATCCAATTTATTTGACTACAAAGAAATCATGCGATACATAATGCCATAAAGAAGATGAGTACAAACACCATGTAAGACCCATTTCTATTCCAGTTTCCTTTAGCATTTATTCTTATAGGAAGCAAAGTCTTGGTGGAAACATGCACGATGGAGATAAGGACGTCCAGTGCTGCATGGTGATAATAATGATGACGATAACAGGGTAGACAGATAGACAGACAGACACGAGATCACCTACATGCATACATACATACATATACACACACAGAGTAGACAGAGACATGAGATTACCTACATGCATACATACATATACACACACAGACGAACACTGCGGCCTTTTATAAATCCCAGTCTGGTGACGTAAGTGCTTTTATCTTTTATCAAGTGAGGTGACAGGCTGTGTGTGTGTGTGTGTGTGTGTGTGTGTGTGTGTGTGTGTTTTCGTGGACTATAAACTTTGGCCTTCTCATCGATCAACAAGTCAGGCAGGGGAGGCTAGCAGCTTGTGACATCCCCCCCCCCCTTCTCTCTCTCTCGTCTCCACCTCCTCTGTCACACATCTTTCCTCTCTCTCTCTCTCTCTCTCTCTCTCTCTCTCTCTCTCTCTCTCTCTGTCCATCAGTTCACGTTTCCAAGATTATATCAGCTTTCACGTTTTCTTAGGTATGTCATATTTTGTCAACAAGTAAGGGGTTAAAAGATGTCGTGGATTTGACTTTTCTGTTTACTCCAAATTATACATCTAGATAGACAAACAGAAATATAATATTCAAACATATGACAACTCCTAATACCTTCGAAATCTGCATATGAATAGACTACCTAGTATAACAAAATGCCTTGATAAAGTAAAAAGATTGTTATATTATATTATTTGGAATATAAAGTAGGTTCCAGTTCACCCAAAAGAAAATAATGTAACATTTGTTTTATCACCTCGAGGGGAGAGTATACTTTGGATACATTAGAGCTCCTTGATTCCTCCAAAGCATGTCAGGAAACAGGACCAGTTGAATAGAAATAATGGTGGTATGTTGTTGCTTGGAATAGTTTGGAGGAATCAGTTGCTTCACAGATATACCAACGAAACTCGAGTGAATGAATGAATGAATTGAATGAATCTTAGCTTCCAGACGAGTGAATGAATGAATGAGTACCTTATCCTCCAGACGAGTGAATGAATGAATGAGTACCTTAGCTTTCAGACGAGTGAATGAATGAATGAGTACCTTAGCTTCAGACGAGTGAATGAATTGAATGAGTACTTTAGCTTCCAGACGAGGTGAATGAATGAATGAGTTACCTAAGTTTCCAGACGAGTGACAAAGAGTGTACCGTGTCTTCCTCATATCTATATTAATGTTGTTGTTGTTGTTGTTTTTGTTGTTGTTATTTACCTCCTGCTGGTGTAACTTCCGTGCCCCTGAGTAGGTGGGAGGTCAGGGGTCGTCGGGGAAGGGGAAGGTCAAGTGGGACTCTTTAGAAGTTTGGTGTGAAGTGTGTGTGTGTGTGTGTGTGTGTGTGTGTGTGTGTGTGTGTGCGTGCGTGTGCGTGCGTGTGTGTGTGTGCGTGTGAGTGCTTGCTTGTGTGTGCTTGCGTGTGTGTGCTTGTGTGTGTGTGTGTGTGTGTGTGTGTGTGTGTGTGTGTACAGTGAAGCAGAATAGTGATATTATGAAATAGATGGATAGGTCAAAATCCAGGTTATGATATTCCTACCTATGTACTTTTATAATGAGAGAGAGAGAGAGAGAGAGGAGAGAGAGAGAGAGAGAGAGAGAGAGAGAGAGAGAGAGAGAGAGAGAGCTAGCTTTAGACATGAAGGGAGAGAAAAGAAAAATAGAGAGAGGGAGGGAAAGAGTGAGGAGAAAATGAAAGTAGAGAGAAGGGAGCAGGGGGAGGAACGGAGGGAAGGAGGGGGTAGAGGGTTTCATGGGGGGGGGAGGAGGGGGTGGCACTGTGGTCTTCCGGCCGGTGGAGTGTCATGGGTGAGTGGCACCTTAGTTTAGTCAGGGGGGGGGTGCTGCTCTTTGATGGGGGGCCGGGGAGGGGGGGGAGGAGGGGGGGAGGGGGAGGAAAAGAGATGAAGAGGACGAAGTAGGAGGAGGGTAAAGAGAAGAGAGGGGAGGAGAAAGGGAGATGGAGAGGAGGAAGTGGGAGAGAGGGGTAGAAATGAGAGGGGAGGAGAAAAGAAAATGAGTGGGGGAAAGTAGGAGGAAAGTGGTAGAAAAGAAAGGAGAGGAGATGAAGAAATGGAAGTAGGAGAAGGGTAGAAAAGAAAGGGGAGAGAAGTGGCCGAAGGAGAGGGTCAGAAGAACAGAGATGATAACGAAAAATAATAAAGAGGGGAATATAAAAAAAGTATCATACGCTTACCAGTTTTCTCATAAACGTAAAAAGCAAGAACCAAAATCAAATGAAGAAAGGAAGAAAAAGGAATAAATTGAGAGGAGCAAAAAATAAAAAAAAAAAAAAAAAACATTGAGGAAATTTAATGTTATCAGTGTTATGGAAGTTATTGAATCCCTCCAAAGCATAACAAGAAACAGAGCACCTAAGTTGAGTGGCTGTTTCATGGCTCGGTTGGGAGGAATCAGTAGCCTCCGGTTTGCAGACAGTATAGATCTAACCTTAAGGGCCCTATGATCGTGTATGAAAAATTGGAGGCTTCTGATTCCTCCCTGACCATGCCACGAAACAAGCTCCGTCCATATAGGTGGGGTTTCGTGGCAATATTTGAAGGACTCGCTAACCTTCAATTTTCTGACTACATTACAATCATGGTCCCTTAAAGACGTCTGTTGTAGGAAGGAAAGTGATGCTGGCAGAAGGTGACACACAGATACTTCGATACAGTTTTGTTGAGTTTTAATAGCTTATTGTTTATTGTTGTATGTTGAATAAGTAATAAAGGAGAATTAATATGGATAGAAAACTAACGAGAGAGAGAGAGAGTGAGAGAGATGAGAGAGAGAGAGAGAGAGAGAGGAGGAGTAGAGAGAGAGAGAGAGAGAGAGAGAGAGAGCATAAATGTACATGAGTTCAATAATAATATATTCGATTGATAGTAGAAATAGATGAATAAAAATATAACGGGTAAAATGGGAAAAAAAAGAATGCAAGAGAGTGAGAGCGAGCGAGTGGAGGGAGGAGGGGAGGGGAGAGAGAGGGGTGGTAGTGGAGGTATGGGAAGAAGAGAATGGTGTCCGTCTTGCTGTCTGCCTGTCTGTCTGCCTGGGGTTGTGGTCGCCTGCAGGGAGAGTCTGCTGTCACCTTCCCTTGCCTGCCTGTCTCCCGCTCTGCTTTCATCTCTTATCTGCTCCTCGGGGGCTTGGCCAGGGAAGGGAGGGGGTGATGGGGGTTGGTGGGTGAGAGAAGGGAGGGGGTGATGGGGGGTTGGTGGGTGAGGGAAGGATGTGGATGAGGGGTGTAAGAGTGGTGGGTGAAGGAGAAGGGAGAGAGTGGTGGGTGAGGGGCAAGAGAGAGAGAGAGAGAGAGAGAGAGTATTGGGTGAAGGAGAAGGGGAGGATATGGTGAGAGAGAGAGAGAGAGAGAGAGAGAGAGAGAGAGAGAGAGAGTACACTATTACATTCAATAAGCAGTGTAGAGATAAAAGAAAAATGAATGTCAAAAAAGTAACGAGAGAGAGAGATGGAGGGTGACATGCAAGGAATAAGTGGCCCACGGTACTGCTGTCATTAAAGGCCTATAATCGGCTTACCTTGCCACCAGCCTCTCAGTCAGCTGATCCAACACTCTGACCGGACCCACCCATGCACCTTCATACAGGCAAGGTGAGAGAGAGTGAGAGAGAGAGAGAGAGAGAGAGAGAGAGAGAGAGAGAGAGAGAGAGAGAGGTAAGGCGACAGGGTGAGGGATGAAGAAAGGGGATAGCGAAAGGAGAGAGAGAGAGAGAGAGAGAGAGAGAGAGAGAGAGAGAGGTAAGGGGACAGGGTGAGGGATGAAGAAAGGGAATAGCGAAAGGAGAAGGAAGAGAGGAGAGAAAGGGGAGAATAGGTAGAAATTAAGGAATGGGAAGGTATGGAGAAGGAGAGTATAGATGGAGAGGGGAGAGAAATGGAGAGGAAGGGAGAGTAGAAATGAGTGAGAGAGAAATGGAGTGGTGGTGTAAGTGGAAGAGAAGGAATAGAGAGGGAATTATATAAGGGAAAGGAGAGGAGAGAACAATAGATGGGGAGGGGAGACTGAGTAAAAGAGGGGTGGAATGGAGGGTGAGAGTATAGGGGGAAGGGAAAGAGGGAGAGAACAATAGATGGGAAGGAAAGACTGTGTAGAAGGGAAGGAAAGAGAAGGAGGGAAGGGAAAGGAAGGGAAAGGGAATAATACAAAAGAGATGAAGGGAGAGATTTGGTAGAAGGGAGGAATGGATGGAAGAAATAGAAAAGGAAGTGAAGGCAAGGAGTGAGAGAGAAGGAAGCACAGTAAACAAGAGAAGGTTGGTATCCAGTGAAGATGCTAAATCAAGGAAAAAATGCAGTGAAGATGATAAACAGAGAGACAGTTGGGCATACAGGCAAGCAATTAGACAGACAGACAGACAGACAGACAGGAAGGAAGACGAAGCATGAAGGACAAACATGAGGATAAAGAGGAGGAAGGGAAGCTTGGGAAGAGTTAAAAGGACTAAGAATAGGGAGAGGAGAGGGGAAGGGGATATGGAGAATGGGAAAGAAAGGGAGGAAAGGAGGGATATGAGGAGAAAGGAGGAAGTAGAGGTGGGAAGAAGGAAGGGGTTAAGGTTAGCGAGAGAGGAGAGGGGGGGACTTGAAGGGGAAAACAGGGTAGGAAGAAAAGAGGAAGGGTAACTTGAAGGGAAGAGGTAGGCAATAACAAAAGAGAAGGATATTGTTTGGGAAGGAAGAGGGAGGAAAGGAAAGACAGTTGGTAGAATGAAGAAGTGGCAATGTAGGAAAGAGTGATAGTGGAATGAAGAGGTGGCATTGTAGGAAAGAGTGATAGTGGAAAGGAGAGGCCTATTAAGAGATGAGAGGCGTGGATGCTGAGGGGAAGAGTAGGGATGCTGCTGACACCACAACCACACTTCCTTCTTACCTCCCTCCCTCTCTCTAACTCTCTCTTCCTCTCTGCATACCGAGGTGAGGGAGAGCAGAAGGGGGAGGGGAGAGTGGGGTGTGGAAATGGAAAGGGGAGGAACAATAACGCCGTGGAAGAGAAAGTAGAAGAAGGGGAGGAATGGAAGGGAAGAATAGAGGGACAATACAGGTGGAGGGGAAGAAAATGCAGAAGGGTGAGTGATGGAATGGTAGGCAAAGGGGGAGGTGAGGGAAGAGGAGAGGGAAAACAATAGAGAAGGAGGGGAGAATAAGTATACGGAAAGGAATGAAGGGGAGAGTGTGAGGGAAAAGAAAAGAAAGGAGAGAACAATAGGAGTGGAGGGGAAAGTAAGGGAAAGTGGAGGAATGAAAAGAAGTGGGAACAGTATACCGAAGGAGAGGAAGAACGAGTAGAAGGGATAAAAAGAGAAAAGAAAACCAACGGTAAGAAAGCGATTGGGAAGATAGGAGAATAGAGAAAAGGAAAAGTTAAGGAAGGAGAGATGGAGAAGAATCGTAGTGGTTCAGTAAATTTCTGTTTGTAAGGTGAGGGAGAGAGGATAGTGTTCAAGTGATAAAGATGAAATGGGAGTAAAGGAAAACGAGATAGAAAAGATGATTAAACGGTAAGGAAAGTACAGAGTGGCGAAGAGTAATGCCAGAGAAGCTAATAATATCGAGAATAAGAGGGATGGGTAGACATGGACAGAAAGGAGGGATATAGTCCAAGGAGATAGGAGAATGCAGTAAGGAAATGTGAATAAGATCATAGGGTGTCGAAGAGGAAGTGTTAATATGGCAAACTTACTATACGTATTCTGCACCACACCTGACCTGACCCTGACCTCTGTTGACACATTGACCCTGGTGGTGGTGGTGGTGGAAGGTCGACTTGATGAGGGATAGTTGGTGTTGCCTGGCTTTATGCTCTGTGTTGTGGTGTGTTACAGAAGGTTGTCTGGTATCACTATTTAGTTTTAGAGTTTTTAGTTGCATTCCTGTGGTAAGTTCCATGGTTTGATGTATTTTGTGTTGTATCATAATTATTCTGTAAGTTATTTTAAGGTGAAATATTATATTATCTGTTCGAATTATGATAAGGTGCATTTGTGTTGCAATGATAATAATTTGTGTTGCATTCCTATAGTGATTTGAAAACGTGTATCCTCTCTATGTCTTGGGTGGTGTTGTATTTTGTTGTGTTGTATTGGTGTTCTCTCCTCTTGCATGAGTTGTGTTGTTGCTAGTTGTGGCTATCCATCTTTCATTCCCCCTTCTCTCTCTCTCTCTCTCTCTCTCCTCCCTCTCTCTCTCTCTCAGACATACATTACATATACATACACACACACTCTCTCTCACACACACACATATACACACACTCACTCTCTTACACTCACATATACATACACACTCTCTCTCTCTCTCTCTCTCTCTCTCTCACTCTCTCTCTCTCTCTTCTCTCTCTCTCTCTCTCTCTCTCTCTCTCATCTCTCTCTCTCTCCTCTCTCTTCTCTCTCTCTCTCTCTCATCTTTCGTCCCCTCTTTCCCTCACTCCCATTTCTCATTCTCTTTCTCCCTCCCTTCCTCTCACTCTCGTCCCCTCTTTTCCTTCATTCCCTCCCTCTTCCTCTCCCCTACAGCCTGTCAGTTAATTCATCCGTTTGTTTTACCTCGTGTGTTCGACCCTACACTCCTCTCTCTCTCTCTCTCTCTCTCTCTCTCTCTCTCTCTCTCCACATTTTCTACGCCGTATTTTCCTCTTCTCAGTATCTCTTCCATCTCCTCTGTCTCACCATCTCCCTCTCCCTTTTCCCTTTCAATCTCCTCCCCTCTTTTTCCTCCTCCTCCTCCTGCTGTCTCTCCTTCCCTCCCTTTCTCCTCCTGCTGTCTCATCCTTCCCTCCCTTTCCTCCTCCTCCTCCTGTCTCCTTTCCTCCTCCTCCTCCTGTCTCCTTTCCTCCTCCTCCTAGTGTCTCTCCTTCCCTCCCTCCCTTCCATCGACTATACGTCATAGTTTCTACCTCTAGCTTCTTGCATTAGTGATAGCCTCCATGTCAACTCTAGCATGGAATATAGTGAGTTTCCTTAGTGTCCATAGAAGAGAGTAGAGAGAGAGAGAGAGAGAGAGAGAGAGAGAGAGAGACAAAGACGTAAAACACAGATATATAAACACAATCATAGTGAGCGTGACAAAGTGAGAGAGATGGGGGGTGACACACAGACAGATTGAGAGAAATAGGAAAAATACGTGGATATTATCCTCGATTGAAAATAAATGTAATGTGTTGTTCGAAGAAGAACACGAAAAGGAGCTTCGAGTTTTGATTTTCCTGAAAAGAAATAATAATAATAATATATATAAATAAATCAATAAATAAATAAAAATAATATTAATAATCATGATAATATGCACAATAAAAATAATACTAAAATAATAATATAATTGCAACTACTACTACTACAACTACTACTACTACTACTAATAATAATAATATAGTAAATACAAATAAATATATAACTTTTTAATATATAAATTTTTAATGTTTCCCGGCCTTACACACGATCCCAATGTCAGTGTATCCTTCACATATATAACGGTGTACGGTACTGTATGTCATGGTTAGTGTCTATCTATCTATCTATCTATCTTTTTATCTATCTATCTATCTGTCTATCTATCTATCAATCTTTCAATCTATCTTTTTATCTATCTATCTATCTATCCATCTATCTATCTATCTATCTATCTATCTATCTATGTGAGT